>DWSA01000002.1:0-60468 GCA_018244955.1 Ardaris pityusa | reverse complement strand
TTTTGCCACCGGTGAAGAGGGGGCGACGCCCGAACTGGATGCGCTGGCCAATTACGACAGCGAAATGATGGACAATTTGCTGATGTACTGGCACAGCCCGGCCAAGATCAACAGCCCGATCACTGACAACCTGTTCGAGTTGCGCCGCGAGGTGGTGGATGAGGCCCATGGAGGCAAGCTGGCAGCCGCCTGGCAAGCGCAACAACAGGCCCGTTTCGAGCAGATCATGGCCGCTGCCCTGGCCGGACAAGAGCAGCTCTGCTTCGTCGAGGTGGAGTCCGCCTACTGGCTGCGCCAGCGTTTCAGCGAGATGGCGGAGATCACCCTGGTGACCCCCGAGCTGGGATGAGATCGCGAAAAATCGGTGACCGATCTCTCATACTGGACAAGGCGTCGGCAAGATGTGAACATGGCGCCCTTTATTGCACAAGAGACTTGACCGATGAGCTATGAACTGAGCGACACCGAGCGCAATGCAGCGCTGCAACTGAACGCGGACTACCGCTTTGATCACTTCATCAGCAAGCTGGTCGAGCACGAAGAGCTGTTCGTTCTGACCGACGAGCACGGCGTCATGATGCTGACCACCGACGATGAAGACTGCATCCCGGTATGGCCGCACCCGGAATACGCCAAGGCGTGGGCCGAAGGGGAGTGGGCCGACTGCAAGCCGCAGTCCATCACCCTCAAGGTGTGGCTGGAGCGCTGGATCGACGGCATGGAGCAGGATGAGCTGTGCGTTGCCGTGTTCCCGACCCCGGATCAGGAAGGTATCGTGCTGGAGCCGGCCGACGTGGCCGACGCCATCGCCCAGAAGCAGGCCAAGCGCGGTTAATCGCCGCTGCTTCAAGCTGGCAACCCCGGTTGCAAAAAAGACCCCGCCAATGTGCGGGGTCTTTTTGTTGGTGGCCTAGGCCAACCTTGGCAAAGAGGCAGGCTGCACAGGCCCCTATTTCTGCTGATAGGTGGTATCAACCCGGGTGACGGCCGGGAAGGCTTGGCCCGCCTTGATGGCGGCCTGGGTCTGCGTCTTGGCCTCTTCATCAATCCAGAACAGGCCGCCATAGCTGTAGCCGCTGTTGCTGCCGTCCAGCGGCCAGTAGAGCACCTCGCTCTTGGGCGTCGCCGGCAGCTTGGGCAGTTTTATCCAGCGCCAGGCCCCCTCTCGGGTGTAGGGCACCTGGTAGGCGGGCACGAAGCTGGCCAGCTCATAGAGCCGCTGCTGGATCTGGCGCGACAGCGCCGCTTTTTTGGCGAAGTCGAACTCCTTGTCGTACTGCTCCACCAGAGCCGTGATGGCGTCATCATCGATGTTCATGATGTTGTTGGTCTGCGGCTTGTTGGCGTTGATCTTGTGGAAGAACTCCCAATAGGCGGGATAACGGCTGCCTGACCAGGCCATCCAGGCGCTCTGGTGTTTTTTCTCCAGCATCGACTTGAAGCCGGCCGAGGCGTCCATCAGGTTGAGCTCGAGGTTGAGCCCCGCCTTCTTGGCCTCTTCGCGCAGCAGGGTGAGGCGCTGGGCGTGCTCCGCCGTGGTGTAGGTGATGGCCAGGGTCAGCGACTGGCCCTGGCTGTTTTGCAGGGTACCGTCGGGGCCGAGCTTGGTGAAACCGGCCTTGGCGAAGTAGTGGCGCGCCAGCTCGGGATCAAACGGACGGGCCTTGAGATCCGTGTTGGTGAACTCCCCCTGGCCGGAGCCGTAGCTGTTGAGGCGCTGGTAATCCCCCCGCAGCAGGGTGGTGAGCATCTTGTCGAGATTGAGGGCGTGCTGGATGCCGAGCCGCACATCGAGATTGCGCAGCAGCGGATCGGCGGTGTTGAGATAGAGCCCCGTTGGGGGTTGAGGGGTCTGATTGTAGAACCAGAGGCGTTCGATATAGCCCTTGGCGAACTCTGGCGTTTTGCTCTTGTCGTGCCACCAGTTGGGCATCACCAGCGGGAAGGTATCGAGCTCGCCGCGCAGGAAGTGCTGCCAGGCGATGTTCTGATCCCTGAGCACCTTGAGCTCGATCCGATCCGGGTTGAAGCGGTGCTGGAAGTAGCGCTCGTCATTGCCCCACCAATCCTTGACCCGCTCGAAGGTGACCGACTTGCCCTTCTTCACCTCGCCAAGCTGATAGGGGCCGGTCACCGGCAGCAGCTTCCAGTTGTACGCCTTGACCCAGTCGGTGGTGATCTTGATGGCGTGGCTGGGGGCCGGGCTGAAGGGCAGGGATTCCAGCAGATCCTGGCGACTCTTGGCCGTGCCGCTGGAGATGGCCAGGGTGTGGTCATCAAACTTGGTCACCTCGCTTATCTGGGTGCTGTAGTAGTTGTTGTACCAGGGGTCGTTGATCTCCTTGCTGCGCAGCAGCTTGAGGGTGAACAGCCAGTCATCGGCGGTGACCGGTTGGCCGTCCGACCAGCGCGCCTTGGGATTGATGCGCAGATAGAGGGTCTTGTGGTCAGGCCCGAAGGCCCATTCGTTGGCCAGCATCGGCATGGGATTGCCGGTGACGGGATGGGTGCTCAAGAGCGGCAGGTTGGTCTCCCGCATATAGCCGGCGAAGCCGCCGTTGGAGTCCGGGCCGTACACCCGCAGGGTCAGCGGAAAACTGGTCATGAAGCCGCGAAAGGTGCCGCCTCGCTTGGCGGCCGGATCCGCGAAAGCCGGATCCGCGTTGTTGCTCTCCCACGTCAGATCGGTCGGCAGGGTGGCGCTCCAGCCGTAGTGGCTCAGGCAGAGGGTCAGGGTGATGGCGCTGGTGCGCAGAAGGCGCGGGATGATGCGGGGGTTGGCGGTGAAGGTCGATGGCATGTCCTTGCTCTCCTGATGGCTGCGTCCTGCAGGCCACTCGCTGGTGGCTCCAGCCCCGATGGGGGCTGGCTCATCATGGAAAGTTTCCCCGCCCTGGTCAATGGCGGCGGGCAAATAAGGATCAGGTGGTCTGCGGCTTGAACCAGCGCAGCCGGCCACCCAGCAGATGCACCACGAATCCCAGCAGCACCAGGGCCGAGCCCAGCCACTGCAAGGGGGTGGGGTGCTCGTCCAGCAGCAGGGCTGCGGCCACCATGCCGACGCAGGGCACCAGCAGGGAGAGAGGGGCCACCTGCGCCACCGGGTAGCGCATCAGCAGCCGTCCCCACAGGCCGTAGCCGAGCCAGGTGGCGACAAAGGAGAGATAGAGTACGCACAGGAAACCCTGCCAGCTGATGTTGAGCAGGCTGCTGGCCATCAGCTCGGGCCCCTCGAACAACCAGGAGAGGGTGAGGAAGGGGAGGATGGGCACCACTCCGCCCCAGGCGATAAGGCTGGGCAGCGTGGTCTGGTAGCGCAGCCCGATCTGGCGATTGATGACGTTGCCAAGGCCCCAGCAGGCGGCCGCGCAGAGGGTCAGCACGAAGCCGAGCAGGGTCAGGTTGCCTTCGCCATGGGTGGCGATGAGATAGAGACCGGCCCCCGCCAGCGGCAGGGCCACCCAGTGGTGGGGTTGCCAGCGCTCACCCAGCCAGATCATGGCGAACAGCAGGGTGAACACCACCTGGGATTGCAGCACCAGCGAGGCCATGCCCGCCGGCATGCCGAACTTCATGGCGCAGAACAGAAAGGAGAACTGCCCCAGACTGATGGCTCCGCCATAGGCCAGCAGCCAGCGCCACGGCATGGCGGGTCTGGGGACCAGCAAGATGGCGGGAAAAACCACCCCGACGAAGCGCAGCGCCCCCAGCAGCAGCGGGGGAATGCCCTCCAGCCCCCACTTGATGGCGACGAAGTTGAGTCCCCAGCAGAGGATGACCAGAGCGGCCAGAAATTTGTCCTTGGTGTGCATGCGGCGTCCTTCGGTCTGTGGCCTCTGGCAGGAGAGGCCAAAAGAGGACGAGCATACCCCAGCCTCGGTGGGCGCCGTCAAGCCGCCAGGCGGGGGAGCAACCCGGCAACGGGGAACAAGGTGCGATTCAGGCGGCGACGCAGTGCACAGTGATACCGCGTGCGGCCAGGGTGGCCCGCATCGGGGCGGGCAGGGCATCGTCGGTGACCAGCACGCCGATCTGGCCTGGCGTGCCGAGCGGGCTCGGGTGGATGGCGCCAAACTTGCTGCTGTCGGTGATGACCACATTGGTCACCCCCTTGGCCAGCACGCTGTTGACCACGTCGGCCCGCATCATGTCGCGGCCGGTGAAGCCCATCTCGGGATGAAAACCGTCTACCCCGATGAAGGCCTTGGAGAAGTGCACCTGCTCGATGCACAGCCGGGTCAGCGGGCCCACCACGCTCTCGCTCTGATGCTGGAACAGGCCGCCGAGCAGCACCACCTGGGCCTGGGTGTCGCGCAGCAGGTGGGCGATGTAGCTGCTGATGGTGATGATGGTGACCCGCTTGTGCAGGGCCAGATGGCGGGCCAGCACGGCGTTGGCGCTGCCCCCCTCGATAAAGACCGTCTCGCCATCCTCCACCAGCTGGGCGGCCCGCTCGGCAAGGCGCTCCTTGAGCAGGTAGTTGATGTTCATCCGGGCGTCGGGATCGTCGCTCTCCAGCGCCATGGCCGAGCCGTGCACCCGCTTGAGCAGCCCCTGCTTTTCGAGGGCGGTCAGGTCGTTGCGCACCGTCACCTCCGAGACCCCGGTACGTTGGGAGAGCTCGCTCACGCTCATCTTGCGGGCCTGATGGACCAGGGTGAGGATCAGTTGGTGGCGTGGGTTCATGGGGCCTCGCTGGCTGGCAGTGGATAGCGGCAAGCCACCGCGCGGGTGGCTTGCCGGTCATAAAGGGGCACAGCTGCCCCTGGTGGGGCCCGTCAGAGACTGTGCTCGGTGCGGGCGATGATATCATCTTGCGCATCGGGGGATAAGGCGGTGAAGAAGGCAGAATAGCCCGCCACCCGCACCACCAGATCCCGATACTGGTCGGGATGGGCCTTGGCGGCCAGCAGGGTTTCCCGCGAGACGATGTTGTATTGCACGTGCCACCCCTTGTGCACCTCGAAGAAGGTGCGCAGCAGGCTCATCAGCTTGGCCTTGTCCCGCTCGTTTTCAAGGCTTGCCGGGCTCAGCTTCTGGTTGAGCAGCACGCCGCCGAGAATGGCCGCCGTGGGCAGCTTGCCGAGCGAGTTGAACACCGCCGTGGGGCCCAGGCGATCCGAGCCTGACGCTGGGCTGGCCCCTTCCGCCAGCGGGGTGCGGGCGTGGCGGCCATCCGGGGTGGCCATGGTGGCCGCCCCAAAGGGCACGTTGGCCGAGATGGAGGAGGTGCCCGCATAGTAGGTGCCGCCGATGGGGCCGCGCCCGAAGCGGGTGTTGTGTAGCCCCTTGAGTTCGTCGATGTAGCTCTGGTAGGCCTGTACCAGCAGCATGTCTACCTCGTCCAGATCGTTGCCATATTTGGGGGCGGCATTGGTGAGGCGCATGCGCAGTTGCTCGCCTTTGACACCGGCAAAATCCTGCTCGAGCGCTTCGGCCAGCTCGCGCTGATCCACCACTCCCTGTTCGAACACCAGTTTCTTCAGCGCCGCCATGCTGTTGCCCAGGTTGGCGATCCCCACCTGCAGGCCGGAGACCCAGTCATAGACGGCACCCCCCTGCTTGATGGTCTTGCCGCGCTCGATGCAGTCATCCACCAGGGCGCTGCAGAGGATGTCGTGGGCCTGGGCCTCCAGCACGCTGTCGACCACGCAATCGATCTCGATGGACTTTCGGGTGAAGTAGCGTACCTGCTCGTCCCAGCGCGCCATCACCTCGTCGAAGTGGCCGAACGTGCCTTGTCGCAGTGACTGGGGCTGGGGCAGGAAGACCTTGCCGGTGGTGGCATCGCGGCCGCCATCGAGCGCCGCCAGCAGGATACGGGCGAAGTTGATGAAGCTCATGCCGGTGCAGCGATAGCCCCACTTGCCGGGTACCGCAGTTTCGATGCAGCCGATGGCGGCGTAGTGGTGGGCATCCTCCTCGCTCACCCCGAGCTTGATGAACTCGGGGATCACCACCTCGTCGTTGTTGAAGGCGGGCATGCCGAAACCGCAGCGGATCACCTGGATGCAGGCGTCGAGGAAATCCTCGCTCATGCCGGCATGGTAGCGCACCGAGAGGTTGGGCTGGGTGGAGCGCAGCTGGCCGCAGGACTCCAGAATCGCGTAGGAGAGGCCGTTGACCGCATCATGGGCCTTGCCATTGCACCAGTTCTGGCCGCCGATGGTGACATTCTGGTAGAGCGGGCTGCCGGCGGAGGCCTTGGAGTGGGTGCCTGAGCGGATCTTGTTCACCTCCAGCAACTTGAGCCAGCACCCTTGCAGCAGCTCGATGGCGCGTGTGCGCGGCAGGGATTCCGACAGTTCCACCTCGCGGCGATACCAGGGGTAGAGGTACTGGTCCATCCGGCCAAACGACACCGAGTGGCCATTGGACTCGATCTGCAGGATGAGCTGGATGAAGTAGCAGAGCTGCAGCGCCTGCCAGAAGGTCTCGGGGGGCCGGTGGGCGATGTGGGCGCAGTTGAGGGCGATGGTCTCAAGCTCGCAGCGGCGCTCTGGGCGCGGCTCCTGCTGCGCCAGCTCGCGGGCCAGCGCGGCGTAGCGTTCGATGTGCAGGCTGACGGCATCGAAGGTGATGGCGACGGCCTGCAGAAACTGCTCGCGTTGCAGATCGGCCCAGTCCGCCAGATCGAGCCGGCCGCGCCGCTCGGCCACCTTGGCCTTGAGGCCGTCGAGACCGAGGGCAAGCAGCTGCTCGTAGTTGACCGCGAGGTGCGCATCCCCCGAGGTCATGTTGCCCTCGGCCTTGATGATGCCGCTCTCCAGCAGCCCCTTCTGCTCGTCGGTAAAGAGGCCGTAGCAGCGATCCTGCACCGTCTGGCCGCGCCAGAAGGGGGTGAGGGCGTGGATGATCTCCTTGTCGGTCTCGCTCACCGCAAAACCGGCGCCGGGGCGGTCAGCCAGCTCGTCGATCTCCTTCTCGATCCAGCCCACCGTGTATTCGGGAAAGAGCGGCGCCGCCCGCACCTGGCTCGCCTGGTTGCCGACGATGAGCTCGTCGTGCTTGATCCAGATGGTGCGCTCCTTGAGGTGGTGGGCCAGCGCCAGGGCGCGGCGCACCGGCAGCGGCCGGGCAAGGTGGGCCTGATAGGCTTGCGTGTAGTGACGGGCCCGCTCGGTGCAGACCGGCGGCTGGACGATGTGGATCAGGCTCTCCTTGTGGGCACGGATCCGCGGGGGCAGGGTGGTGAGGTCGGGCTGGGTCATGGTCTTATCCTCTGGTCATTGGGCTGTGAGTGGCTGATGTCATGGGGTGTTGCTAGCCCCGGGTTAGCGGGGTCAGCCCCTGCGCACAGGCACACTCATGGGCAAAGGCGAGCAGTGCCGGGTCATCGAGCGGCTGCAGGGGGGCCTGATAGGGTTGGTCGAGCAGGGCGTACTTGCCCGCGCCCAGGGTGTGGTAGGGGAGAAAATGGATCTCCTGTACGGTACCGAGGCTGGCGGCGGCCCGGGTGATGGCCTCGATGGAGGCGCGGTCGGCATTGAAACCGGGGATGAGCGGCACCCGGATCTGCATGGCCACGCCGCGCTCGGCCAGACGCCTGAGGTTAGCCAGGGGCAGGGCGACCTTGCCACGGGTCCAGTCGAAGAAGCGTTCCTCATCCACATGCTTGAGATCCGCCAGCAGCAGGTCGAGATAGGGGAGGCTCGGTTCAATCTGGTGCCAGGGTACGTGCAGGCAGCTTTCCACCGCGGTATGCAGCCCCTCGGCCTTGCAGCGGGCCAGCAGGCTGGCGGCAAATTCGGGCTGCATGAAGGGCTCGCCGCCGGAGAGGGTGACACCGCCGCCACTGAGCTCGAAGAAGGGGCGATCCCGCAAGATGGTGGCCATCAGGGTGTCCAGGCTCTCCTCCCGGCCGCACACCTGTAGCGCCTCGCTGGGGCAGAGGCCGCGCAGCCGTTCCACATCCTGATTGCCGAGGGCTGAGCGGGTGAGCTGGACACCCTGGCTGTCACGCAAGATTGCCGGGCAGGCGTCGCTGCAGAGCCGGCATCCCTCGATGCATTGGCGCCGGTCGAGTAGTATGTCCGGCTTGGGAGAGCGGCTTTCCGGGTTTTGACACCAGCGACAGGCCAGCGAGCACCCCTTGAGAAACACCAGGGTGCGAATGCCGGGGCCATCATGGGTTGAATAACGTTGCAGGTCAAAAATCATACCGCCTCCTTTTGTTTTTGCATTCTATTTTCTTTCGTTCGAAAGTTGATTTGATTTTGATCAAACAATGCGCGGATGTTATCTCGCTAGAATGGCGACAGATTGAACATCCCTTTAAGGAGTCAGAGATGGAGCTTTATCTCGATACTGCCGATGTGGCTGCGGTGCGCCGCTGGTCACGGATCCTGCCGCTGGCCGGCGTCACCACCAATCCGTCCATTACCGCGGCAGGCGGCATGCCGCTGACCGAGTTGCTGCCCGCCCTGCGGGAGGTGCTTGGGCCCAAGGCGCGGCTGTTTGCCCAGGTGATGGCCAAAACCGAAACCGAGATGGTGCGCGAGGCATTTGCCCTGCGTGAGCTGGACCGGGACCTGGTGATCAAGATCCCGGTATGTGAAGAGGGGCTGGCGGCCATCAAGACCCTGACTGCCAACGGGGTGCCGACCCTGGGTACGGCGGTCTATACCCCGCTGCAGGGCTGGCTGGCGGCGGTGGCGGGGGCCGAATACGTGGCGCCCTACGTCAACCGGCTGGATGCCCAGGGGGGCGATGGCATCGCCACCGTACAGGAGCTGCAACAGCTGCTGGCGCTGCATGCGCCGCACAGCAAGGTGCTGGCGGCGTCGTTCCGCACTCCGCGCCAGGCGCTTGACTGCCTGCTGGCGGGTTGCCAGTCCATCACATTGCCGCTCGACGTGGCCGAACAGCTGCTGAGAGTGCCGGCGGTGGATGCGGCGCTGGCGAAGTTTGACGAGGATTGGCAGCGGGCGTTTGCCTGAGGCTGCTTGAAGGCCGGATGAAGGGGCGACAGGCGGGCTAAGCTAGAAGAGAGGGCCCGCTGTGACGGGCCACATCGATGGCTGATCGGAGGTGCCCCATGAGCGACCATACCCTGCTGCCCCATGGTGAAGATCTGCGCCGCGCCGTGCGCTGGCTCAGCGAGCACCATCAACACGACATCCGGGCCATCGAAGAGGCCTGCATCCGCTTTGATCTGTCGCCGCTGGATGAGGAATTCCTCATCCAGCACTGCGCCGAACGGTTGCGGGAGGGGGATGCCGGCTAGACGAAGTTGGCGAGGTTGATGCCGAACTCCTTGGGATCGACCGTGCTTTCGATGGTTTCCTGCACCCCGTTCTTGGCCAGATCCAGCCACTGCACCTCGAGGTAGTGGCGCTGGGTCCCGTGATAGATCACCTTCACCACCGGTTTGAGCGGCTCATGGGGATTGCGCTGCATGACGATGGCCAGCCGCTGGTTGGAGAGCTGCACCAGCGTCCCCACCGGATAGACCCCCATGCACTTGATGAACTTGGTAACCAGTTCGGCATCGAAGTGGTGATTGATCCCCTTGAGCAGAATGCGAAACGCCTGGGTCGGCTGCATGCCCTGCTTGTAGACCCGATCCGCGGTGACGGCGTCATAGACATCGACGATGCCGCTCATGCGGGTATAGAGCGAGAGCTGCTCGCCTTTGAGCCGCTGCGGGTAACCGGTGCCGTCGAGCCGTTCGTGATGGTTGGCGGCCACCTCCAGCATGGTGGCGGTGATGCCGGGGGTGTTGCTCAGGATCTCGTAGCTGTGCACCACGTGCTGGCGCATGACGGCGAACTCCTCGTCGGTGAGCTTGCCCGGCTTGTTGAGCACCTCGTCCGGGGTCATGATCTTGCCCACGTCGTGCAGCAGGCCGCCCAGGGTCAGCTCCTTGAGCACGTTGCGGTCCAGGTCCAGATAGCGGCCGAAGTTCGCCAGCAGGATGGCGACGTTCATCGAATGCTCCATCAGGTAGGCATCCTTGGCGCGAATGCGGGCCAGGCAGAGCATGGCGTCACCGTGGGTGAACATGGTGTCCACCATCTCCTCGGCGACTGCTGCCAGCGGTGTGATGTCGATGGGCTCCCCCGCCTTGAGGTGGCGGATGAACTTGCCCTGCAGCTCGCGGGCCTCCTGATAAAGCCGGCGGATCTTGAGCTCGCGCCCCTCGCCGTTGCCACTGCCGGAGGAACGCTGGGTACTGGCCGGGGAGATGGCCGGATCGGGGGAGATGACCTGCTCGATGCCGGGCAGCTTGCTGCGGGCAAGATCGACTCGCACCGTGAGCACGCCGCGCTTGACCAGATCGTTGATCTGCTGGCGGGTGGTCACCAGCCCCATCTGGGCAATCTCCATGCCGCCGGTCTGGCTGATGATGGCGATCACGTACATGCCGGGTTGCAGCTGGTTGACGGGAATAACGGGATGAGGTGTTTGCGACTTCATACGGCTTCCTGAACTTTATTATTATGCGTAACGTTAGGCCCTCTGTTGGCAGTCTAACACCGGCGCCCCGGTTCGTCATGGCGACATGCGTGGCGGCCGCGGCGCTTAGTGCTGGAGTTGTCGGCCCCGGCCGATATAATGACGCCCCTTTCTTGATGGACTCTGAGGTTGTGCATGCGGCTCGATAAATTTCTTTGCGATTGTTCCGACTTGACCCGCTCGCTGGCGGGCAAACTGATCCGGCAGGGAGAGGTGATGGTGGACGGTATCGTGGTCAAGCAGCCCGCCTTCCACATCAACGAGCAGAGCCAGGTGGAATTTGACGGTGTCACCTTGACCCTGGATCAGCGCAACCGCTACTTCATGCTGCACAAGCCGGAAGGGTATGTCTGCTCCAACGAAGACCCGGATCACCCCACCGTGTTCTTCCTGATGGATGAGCCGGCCATGGGCAAGCTGCACGTGGTGGGTCGGCTCGATCTCGACACCACCGGTCTGGTGCTGGTGACCGACGACGGTCAGTGGTCCCATCGCATCACTTCCCCCCGTCACGAGTGTGCCAAGACTTACCATGTCTGGCTGGCAGACCCGGTCAGCCCGGATGCCATCGCGCTGTTTGCCGAAGGGGTGTTGCTGCGCAGCGAGACCGAGAAGACCCGGCCGGCCCAGCTGGAGATCCTGGGTGAGTGCGAGGCGCGTCTGACCATCCACGAGGGCAAGTACCATCAGGTGAAGCGGATGTTTGCCGCCATCGGCAACAAGGTGGTGGGACTGCACCGGGAGCGGGTGGGCGGCCTGACGCTGGATGAAGAGCTGGCACCGGGCGAATATCGCGAGCTGACCGCCGACGAGATCGCCCGGTTCTAACCCTTCAGGAGTCAGTGTCCGCTGGCTCCCAGTACCAGCGTGGTGCCCAGGGTCGCCAGCAGGGCGCCGGCCCAGGCCGCCAGGGAAGGGCGCTGCCCCGAGTGCCACCACAGCAGTGGCAGCAGAATGACCGGCGTGGTGGAGGAGAGGATCGCCACCATGCCGACGTCCCCCTGGCGCAAGGCGACCAGGATCAGCGTCATGCCCATGGCCATCGCCAGAAAGCCGTTGATGCCGATCATCCCCAATACCTGGCGGTTGATGGGGTTGTGCGGCAATGACAGCGGTACTCTCAGCGCCCGCAGGGTGCAGTGGGCCAGCAGGGCGCTGCCCATGCGGATGCCGGAGGCGCTGATCGCATCCACGGTGCCACTCATCATCACCGGTTTGGCGATGATGGCACCCAGGCTCTGGCAGAAGGCGGCGGTCAGGCCCAGACCGATGCCGATGACGAGATGGCCGCGCACCTGTTCCCATTCACTCTGCTGAGCATTGCCACGGCGGCCGAACAGGATGGCCAGCATGACGCCGGCAAAGACCAGCATGGCCCCCACCAGTCGCCAGCCACCGAGCTGCTCGCCAAACAGCCAGAGGCCGAGCAGGGCGGAGAAGAGGGCATGGCAGGAGAACAGCAGGCCGCTGCGTCTTGGCCCCAGCCGGTTCATGCAGGCAAACAGGGCGGTGTCGCCGACGAAGATGCCGATCAAGCCCGATAGTGCCAGCAGGGGCAGGGCGCTCTGGGTCAGGGTCTGCCAGCCGCCGGTGGCCAGACTGGCCGACCCCAGCATCAGGCTGACCAGCAACATACGCCAGCGGCTATAGGCAAAAGCCCCCAGGTGGCGCGCCGGTTTGACGGAGATGAGGGCAGCTACCGCCCATAAACTGGCTGCTGCCAGTGCCAGCCACTCGTACCCCATAAAAACTCCTGAAAATGTAGCCAGATGAAGGACGCAGGCGACAACCGCTCGCACCTCATAAAAAACTACGGAAAAAAATAGCCCGAGAGACTCCATCTCTTGGGCAAGCCCGATACAATACGGGGCGTCTTCGGGGATAACAAGCGCGGCATCATGCATTCGTATTCAGGCGCGCCGCCGGCCTTCCCCCTTCTTGAAATAAGTGTTTTGAACGAGGTTTATGTCATGGTTTTGTGTCCCGCTTCCCGGCCAGCCCGTCGCTGGCTCTCTCCCTTGCTGCTGGGTCTGCTGCTGGCGCCGCCGCTGCAGGCGACCACGGTATCCCAGGAGCCTGCGCTGTCTGATCGCCAGACCCTGGTCAAGGGCAATGGCGCCGAACCAGAGTCCCTCGATCCGGCCCAGATCCGCTCCGGTTTCCCCGGTGAAGTGGTGCTGGTGGACTTGTTCGAGGGGCTGGTGAGCGAAGATGGGCAGGGGCGGATCGTGCCGGCCCAGGCCCAGCGCTGGGAGACCAGCGAGGACGGGCTGGTCTGGCGTTTCTTCCTGCGCCCCCAGCTCAAGTGGTCCAATGGTGACGCGCTCACCGCCGCCGATTTCGTCTATGCCTGGCGTCGTCTGCTGGATCCGGCCCAGGCCTCGCCCTCAGCCGGCCTGCTGCTGGCGACCGGCATCAACAATGCCCAGTCCATCTACGCCGGCGCGCTGGATCTCAACACCCTGGGGGTGGAGGCGGAAAGCGACCAGATCCTCAAAGTGACGCTGGAGCGGCCGGTGCCTTACTTCCTGCAACTGATAAGTCAGCGCCCCTTCGTGCCGGTCAATCAGAAGGCCATCAGCCAGTTCGGCAAGCAGTGGACCCAGCCCGGTAAGCTGGTGAGCAATGGCGCCTACAAGCTGGTGAACTGGGTGCCCAATGAGCGCATCGAGGCCGAGCGCAACGTCCAGTACTGGGATGATGCCCACACCCGGATCCAGCGGGTGACCTACCTGCCGCTTGCCTCCCAGCATGCCGAGCGGCTGCGCTACGAGGCGGGGGAGATCCAGCTCACCAACAAGGTGGCGCTGGAGTATTACCAGAAGACCAAGGAGGCGACCCCCGAGCGGATCTGGGGGCTGCCGCTGCTGGGCACCTACCTCTACACCTTCAACCTGCGTCGCCCCGAGCTGCAGGATGTGCGGGTACGCCAGGCGCTGGCCATGACCATCGATCGGCACCTGTTGACCGAAAAGGTCAGCGGGCAGGGAGAGCAGGCCGCCTGGTCGCTGCTGCCCGGCATGCCGGGCTACGAGGCGCTGAGCTCCCCCCTGGCCCTGCAGGATCAGCCGACCCGGTTGGCCAAGGCGGCGGCGCTGCTGGCCCAGGCGGGCTATGACAGTCAACATCCTCTCAAGCTGACGCTCACCTACAACACCTCGGAGAATCACAAGAAGCTGGCGCTGGCGGTCGCATCCATGTGGAAGCCGCTGGGGGTCGAGGTGACGCTCAACAACATGGAGTGGAATGCCTATCAGGTGGCCAAAGACAGCGGCGATTTCATGCTGGCCCGCTCCTTCCTGTTCGGGGATTACGTGGAGCCCTCCGCCATGCTCAACAGCTTCCGCTGCCAGGATCCCCAGAACGAGAGCGGTTACTGCAACCCGACCTTCGACGGCTTGCTGCAGCAGGCGGCTGATACCCTGGATGGCAATGCGCGGAGCGGGCTCTACCACCAGGCCGAGCAGCTGCTGATGGACGAGATGCCGGCCATTCCCGTCTATCACTACAACCAGATGCGGCTGGTGGATCCCACCCTGCGCGGCCTGCCGGTGCAGAACCTCAAGGGGGCGATCGCCACCAAGGATCTCTACTTCAGCCAGCAGTAAGGAGCTTGCCATGAAAATTGCCATTCTTTCCGACCTGCACGGCAGCCTGAGTGCGCTGGAGCGGGTGCTGGACCAGCTTGCCCCCTGGCAGCCGGATCACTATCTGCTGCTAGGCGATCTGCTCAACCACGGCCCGCGCAACCCGGTGCCGCCGGGCTATGCCCCTGCGGCCGTGGCCGAGCGACTCAATACACTGGCTTCCCGCGTCATGGCGGTACGGGGCAACTGTGATTCGGAAGTGGATCAGATGCTGCTGGATTTCCCCATCACAGCCCCTTACAACCAGATGCTGGTGGATGGTCGGCGCTGGTTCGTCAGCCATGGCCATCTCTATCAGCCTGCAGAGGTGCCGCTGCCTGCCGGCAGCCTGTTCATCAGCGGTCACACCCATTTGCCCGTGCTGCAGCGCGAAGGGGAGCTGGTGCTGATGAACCCGGGATCCATCTGTTTTCCACGCGGCAACCTGGCGGCAAGTTATGGCCGTTACGAGGATGGGGTGCTCGGTATTCACGCCTGTGCGGACAGCGAAGAGTTGTTGCGGCTGGAACTGTAAAAGAGAACGAGTTGGGAGGGGAATGCTGCGGAGCAGCCAGCCGTCATAACGGGGAGATCAGGCCTTGATGCCGATGGAGCGGGTACCGGAGCGGGTATTGCCCTTGGCGTCATAGGTCAGGGAGTTGCGATCCCGCAGCTTGCTCAGGTAGCTGGCCAGCCGGCGGTTGGAGACGATGCTGAGCTCGAGCAGGCGCCCGTTCAGATCGTTCTGTTCCTGGCAGGCATCGAGTTTCTCACGCAGGGTGCGCATCTGCTCGGGGTAGGCGTTCAGTTGCTGTTTCAGGTCTGGCAGCAGCGCCATGGCCTTGTCCAGCTCTTCAATATCGGCAAGCAGCTTCTGCTTGCGCTCTGCCAGCTCGGGCAGCGCCAGCGCCTGGTGCTGCTTGAGCAGGTTGAACTCCTCCTCCAGCAAGCCTTGCATCTGGGAGAGGTAGTCGTCTTGAGTGTGCAGCAGCGAAGGTAAATCCATTATCCCAGCAACTTGTCGAGGTTGGATTCGAAGCTGAACATCTTCTTGGCCACAGCTTCGCTGTTGACCTGATATTCACCATTGGCCACGGCTTTCTTCAGGCTCTCGACCCGGCTTTCATTGCCGGTAGAGGCTGAGTTGAGGTTCTTCTGCATCTGTTGCAATTGCTGCGCCTCGCTGGTCAAGGAGACGGAGTCAGTCTTGACGGTCGCCGCACGGTTATCGGGGGACGAGGTCGCTGGTTTGGTATTGGCACCCTGGCTGCTGCCGGTATTTTGCAACCGGTTGTTCGCCAAGTTGTTGATATTGTTAATAGCCATAGTGTTTACCTTCGTCTGCTTTGCTGTTCGCTTACCTGTTTATCGGTGGTCATCGCCATAACTTTAGAAAAAAAGTGATCTGAAAAACACTCAGAAGGTGACCACCACGGAGCCAACAGCGTTGACTTTACCCTGCACCGTTTTGCCTGAGCGGATATTGACGAGCCTGATCATGTCTCCGAAGCTGCCATCTTGCAAGGCTCGGGCCATGGTTTTGATTTGCATGCTGCTATTTTCTGCGCTGAGGGTCACCTGATCGCCCTTGCAGACCACGCAGACCTGACTGAGCCGGATAGGCTGGCCTGGCTTGAGTTCACGTTTGCTGCGCACGCCAATGAGCGCCGTGGTATCGCTGAGATAGTCGCCGCGGATCAGCGTCTGATCCTGATAGGCCTGTGTCAGCACGCCTTCGCTGAGGATATCGCCCTTGGCCACTGGGGTGGAGACGGTCACATAAGGCTTCTGTATGCTGACCCGCACCGGCAGGTAGAGATCCCATGGCTTCTCTTCCTCGCATTTGAGGTAGACGGTGGTATTGCGGCGGATCTCCATCTTGGCGGGCAGTGTGATGGCAAGATGTTCGTCGCAGCGACTCAAAGGCAGGCGTTCATCGATGGAGGCTGCCTGCACCTGTACCTGGGCATCGAGCGGGACATCGAGCTGGCCGAGCACAAAATCCTGCGCCTTTTCTTGCAAGTAACTGGTCACCTCGGATGCCGTGGCGTGAGAAATGCCGCAAAACAGCAGTAAGGTGAGGAAAAGTCTACTAATCATTTTCGCTCGCTGGCCGATAAGTTGTTCACGTATATCACCATATTTAACTATGCTTGCTTCAGAATTCGTTCGCAGTGACATTGATAGTCTGACGCAAGCCAACACGCATGCATGATTAATGCCAAGCGTTTTTAGGGAGTGTTTATGGCCAGTATCCTGGACTCGGTCAACCAACGTACCCAGCTAGTTGGGCAAAACCGGCTGGAGTTATTGTTGTTTCGTCTCAACGGACGTCAAAGATTTGGCATCAACGTATTCAAGGTACGTGAAGTGTTGCAGTGTCCTCCCTTGACTGTCATGCCCAAGTTGAACTCCTGCATTCGCGGGGTGGCCCATATCCGCGGCCAGACCATCTCGGTGATTGACCTCAGCATGGCGATGGGCAAGCGTCCGATCGAAGATCTGACCAAGTGCTTCATCATCATCTCCGAATACAACCGCTCCATTCAGGGCTTCCTGGTGCACTCGGTCGAGCGCATCATCAACATGAACTGGGAATCCATCTTGCCGCCGCCGAAAGGGGCCGGGCGCATCAACTACATGACGGCAGTGACCGAGGTCGACGGTGAGTTGGTCGAGATCCTGGACGTGGAACGCATTCTCAACGAAATCTCGCCGGTATCGACCGAGGTCAGCAAAGAGCTGGTGGAAGCCAGCGTGGAACATCCGACTCTGGGACGCCCGGTGCTGGTGGCTGATGACTCTTCCGTGGCTCGCAAGCAGGTACAGCGTGCGCTCGAAGCCATCGGCGTGCAGTGCGTATTGGCCAAGGATGGGCGTGAAGCGCTCAACATGTTGCTGGAGATGTCCAAAAATGGTCCCATCAAGGATCAGATCGCCTTGGTGATTTCGGACATCGAGATGCCGGAAATGGATGGTTATACTTTTACCGCCGAGATCCGCAACAATCCCAATCTCAAGGACTTACATGTTATTCTGCACACATCCCTCAGTGGGGTGTTCAATCAGGCCATGGTGCAGAAAGTTGGTGCGAACAATTTCATTGCCAAATTCCAGCCGGATGAATTGGCCAAGGCCGTACAAGGCGCACTCTAATCAAGAAGAACAAACTGCATGAAGACACTTTCGGACGACTTATACAAACAATTCAGCAATTTTCTGGCGGTACAGAGCGGAATCGTGCTGGGTGACAACAAACAGTATCTGGTCAAGAGTCGGCTTTCACCCTTGATGACTCAGTTTGGTATTGAGAGTCTGTCTGATCTGGTTACTCGAGCGATGAGTGTGCGTGAGCGTGACCTGAAAATGGCAGTGGTTGATGCCATGACTACCAACGAAACCCTGTGGTTTCGCGATACCTACCCTTTCCAGCTGCTGACGGACAAGATATTTCCCGAGCTCGGCAAGAGTGGCCGACCGATAAAAATCTGGTCTGCAGCCTCCTCTTCGGGGCAGGAGCCCTACTCCATTGCCATGACGGCACTGGAACAGCAGGTCAAGAAACCGGGCACCTTGCCAGGTGGGGTGCAGATCGTCGGGACTGATATTTCCAGCACCATGCTCAATCAGTGCAAGGAAGGGGTGTACGACAGTCTGGCGCTGGCTCGCGGTCTGTCGCCCGAGCGCAAGAAGCTGTTCTTCGAACCTTATGGTGACAACAAGATGCGGGTGGTGGAGCGTGTCAGAAAATTGACCACCTTCCGACCATTGAACCTGCTGGAGAGCTACAGCCTGCTTGGCAAGTTCGACATCATCTTTTGTCGTAACGTGCTCATCTATTTTGCACCGGAAGTGAAGTCCAAGATCCTCAACCAGTTTGCTGCCAGCCTCAATCCAGGCGGCTATCTGATGCTGGGGGCTTCCGAGTCGCTGGCCGGGTTGACCGACAGGTTCGAGATGATCCGGTGCAACCCCGGCATCGTCTACAAGGTTAAATGATCCCCGCTTAAATCCCTCTTTGGCACACCTCTTGCTAACAATTTATCAAGCAGGAGGTGTGCTATGGCAATTTCATTCGACAAGGCATTTGGTATTCATCAATACACGCTGAGCGTTCGCTCCAAGCGTGCAGAGGTGTTGTCCAGCAACATTGCCAACGCGGACACGCCGGGCTTCAAGGCTAGGGATATCAACTTCTCGCAAGCATTGGAAGAGGCCCAGCAACAACAGGGCTTTGGCCTTGCCACGACCAGTGAGAAGCATTTCGCCCTGCAGATGGATGCCCCAGGCGTTACGCAATATCGCAATCCCCTGCAGCCCGATACCGGTGATGGCAACACGGTCGACGTGCAGCAGGAGCGCAGCGAGTTTTTGCGCAACAGCCTTGAATACCAGACCTCCCTTGAATTTATGAACAGCAAGATCAGCGGCCTGCTGAAGGCCTTGAAAGGAGAACAGTGATGAGTTTGTTCAAGGTCTTTGACATTGCAGGCTCCGCCATGAGTGCACAGTCTGTTCGCCTCAACACGGTAGCCAGCAACATGGCCAACGCCGACAGCGTCAGTTCCAGCGTGGAAAAAACTTACCATGCCAGGCGGCCAATTTTTGCCGCCCAGCTGGATCAGGCCATGTCGGACAAGCAGGCGTCGGCCGGGGTTGAAGTAAAGGGGATTGTCGAGAGCGAGGCCCCCTTGCTCAAGGAGTACAACCCCAACCACCCCATGGCGGATAAAGACGGCTTCATTTTCAAGCCCAACGTCAACATGGTGGAAGAGATGGCGGACATGATCAACGCTTCGCGCAGCTATCAAACCAATGTGCAGGTTGCAGACTCTGCCAAGAAGATGCTGCAGCAGACGCTCAACCTCGGCAAGTCCTGACAGGGGGACGCATAGATGGCAGATACAACCAGTGGCGTGAACGGCATCGGCCGCACGACCACCCAGACCACGGGCACGACGTCGACGCCCAAGAAGGAGCTGGATCAGGAGTCGTTCCTGAAGCTGCTGACCATGCAGCTCTCCTATCAAGATCCGTTCAAGCCTGTGGACAACGCCCAGATGCTTTCCCAGATGACCTCCATGTCGACGTCACAGGGGATCAGCAGCCTCTCCAACCAGATTGGCAGCCTCAATAGCCTGATGACTTCCAGCCAGGCGCTGCAAGCCTCGGCGCTGGTAGGACAGAATGTGTTGCTGCAGAGCAATGTAGGCTATCTAGAAAAAGATGGCACCGTCCCGGGGGTCGTGGCGGTGGGTGTCGAGAACAAGTATTCCAACGTCAAGATCACAGTCGAAGACGAGAAAGGCCAGGTCATCAAGGAGTTTTCCCTTGAAGGGGACCAGAAGGGCAACGTCGAGATCGCATGGGATGGCAAGGACAAGAGCGGCAACCCGGCCAAGGCCGGCAAGTATACGCTCAAGGCAACCGGTACCGTGGACGGGAAAGCGGAGAGCATCCCCACCTTTGCCTACGGCAAGGTAGACAGCGTCATTTTGGGTAATGGCAGTAGTCCGACCCAGCTCAATCTCAAGGGATTGGGCACCACCACCTTGAGCAGCATTCTGCAGATTGCAGGTGCCAATCAAAACCAGACAACCACACCACCCACCACAAAGCCAACAGCATCGATCTAAGGAGCTGGATATGTCATTTAACAATGCCTTGAGCGGTGTCAACGCGGCACAAAAAGATCTGAACGTCACCGCCAACAACATTGCCAACGTCAACTCGATCGGCTTCAAGGAGTCACGAGCCGAATTTGCCGATGTGTACGCCAACTCCATCTTTGTCAATGCCAAGACCCAGGTCGGCAATGGTGTGGCGACGGGGGCGGTAGCGCAGCAGTTCCATCAAGGGGCGCTGCAATTCACCAACAACTCGCTGGACCTCTCCATTCAGGGCAATGGCTTCTTTGTGACCTCGGACGGTTTGACCAACCTGGATCGCACCTATACCCGGGCCGGCGCGTTCAAGCTGAATGAAAACAGCTATATGGTCAATAACTCTGGCAATTATCTGCAGGGGTATGAAGTCAACACGGACGGCACCCCCAAAGCGGTCAGTATCAACGCCACCAAGCCTATCCAGATCCCCGACAAAGCCGGTGAGCCGACCAAGACCAGCGTCATTGAGGCGAGTTTCAACTTCCCGTCTGACGCCACGCCGCTTGCCGCCGGTAACGCAGCCGGTGATGCTTCCATTTTTGATCCGCTCAACAACAACAAGAGCTACTCGGCGTCGACCTCAGTCACCATTTATGACTCTCTGGGCTCGCCTCATGTCATTACCCAGTACTTCGTCAAGGAAGCGGACCCTGCGAATCCGACTCAGCCCGCGAGTCCGACCGCCTGGCGGGTCTATATGTACGAAGACAAGAAGCCGATCGACGTAGCCGGCGGTGTCCCGACAACCATGGCGGCAAGTGTGACCACTACCCCGCCATTGGCTGCCCGTGTTACTTTTGATGCTGACGGCAAAATGATTTCACCCACCACCCCGGCCACCATCAAGACCATTGCTCTGGGCACGCCTGGTGCCGGCATCATCAACAACGGTGCCGATGGTACTCAGCAGGTTGAGCTCAAGCTGGGCACGGTGACCCAGTTCTCCTCACCGTTCGAGGTGAACAAGCTGACCCAGGATGGTTCCACCGTCGGCCGGCTGACCAAGGTCGAGATCACTGCGGACGGTATCGTCTCCGCCACCTACAGCAACGCCACCACCCTGAAGGTAGCGATGGTGGCCATGGCGAAGTTTGCCAACTCACAAGGATTGACCCAGATCGGTGATACCTCCTGGCGTCAGTCCCTGCTCTCCGGTGACGCGTTGCCAGGCACCCCCAATTCGGGCACCTTCGGTAGCATCAAGTCCTCTTCGTTGGAGCAATCCAACGTGGATTTGACTTCCCAGCTGGTCAACTTGATCACTGCGCAGCGCAACTTCCAGGCCAACTCCCGTTCGCTGGAAGTGAACAGCTCCCTGCAGCAGACCATACTGCAGATCCGCTAATCATCCTCTTGTTAACAAAGGGCGCTTCGGCGCCCTTTTTCATGGGTATTTGCCGCCTTGGCGACCCGAGGTAATGGGGATTGGCATTCAAATTGCAGTTCCTCTGTCAGAGTCATCAGTTTGACGGAGGATCCCATGGATCACCTGCTATACATCGCCATGTCGGGCGCCAAGGAGAGCATGAACAGCCTGGCTGTTCGAAGCAACAACCTGGCCAACGCCAATACCACCGGCTTCAAGTCCGACTTCGAGCAGGCGCGCAGCATGCAGGCGTTTGGCGAGGGGCTGCCCACCCGGGTGTTCGCCATGGCGGAGCGGCCAGGCCAGAACCTGCAGCATGGCATGCTGATGACCACGGGTCGGGATCTTGACGTTGCCGTCGACGGCCAGGGCTGGATTGCGGTGCAGGATCCCAAGGGCGGTGAAGCCTATACCCGCATGGGCAATCTGCAGCTGAGCGCGACCGGCAACCTGCAAACCTCCACCGGGTTGAACGTGGTGGACGACGGCGGTCAGCCCATCGTGCTGCCGCTGCCGATGGAGAAAATTGAAATCAACCGGGACGGCACCATCAGTGGCCGTCCGGAAGGGGCTGCCGCCAACCTGCCGGAGAATTTCCAGCGCATCAAGCTGGTCAATCCGGCGGTGGATGCGGTAGAGAAGGGGCAGGACGGCCTGTTCCGTCGCAAGGATGGCCAGAATGAAGCGGCATCGGCCACTGTCGGCCTGATTGCCGGCTCCCTCGAGGGGAGCAACGTCAACGTGGTCGATGAAATGACCAACCTTATTCGGTTGCAACGTCAGTTTGAAACCCAGGTCAAAATAATGAAGACCGCGGAAGAGAATGACGAGGCTCAAACCCAACTGCTGCGTATCAGCTAACCAAGGAGTTTTACATGAACCCTGCACTCTGGATCAGCAAGACCGGCTTGGATGCACAGCAGACCAACATCTCGGTTACCTCGAACAACCTGGCGAACGCCAGCACCGTGGGTTACAAAAAATCCCGGGCCATCTTCGAGGATCTGCTCTATCAAAACATCAACCAGCCCGGTGGCCGTTCATCGGCCGACACCGAGCGCCCTTCCGGCCTGATGCTGGGGGCCGGTGCCAAGGTAGTGGCCACCCAGAAGAACCACAGCCAGGGCAACGTGCAAACCACGGACAACTCGCTGGATCTGATGATAAGCGGCCGTGGCTACTTCGAGATCCAGCTGCCCGATGGCAGCGCGGCCTATACCCGCAACGGCCAGTTCACCCTCAACAGTGAAGGGACCATCGTCACGCCGGGCAACGGTTATCCGCTGCAGCCGGAGATCCAGATCCCGGAGAACGCCCAGAGTGTGACGATTGGCGAGGATGGCCAGGTGTCGGTACAGCTCAAAGGGGATGGCGCTTCCCAGGTGGTGGGGCAGATCAATACCACTGATTTCGTCAACGCCTCTGGACTGCAGCCCATGGGCGAGAACATGTTCGTCGAGACCCAGTCCAGCGGTGCGCCGGTGCAGGGTGTCGCCGGGACGGACGGACTGGGGGTGATCAAGCAGGGCATGCTGGAGACCTCCAACGTCAACGTGACCGAAGAGCTGGTGAACCTGATCCAGGCCCAGCGGGTGTACGAGATGAACTCCAAGGTTCTCTCGGCGGTGGATGGCATGATGTCCTTCCTGATCCAGCGCACATAAGTAGGAGGCGCATGATGAAAGCCATATGGATGCTGGGGCTGCTGGCCTTGGGGGGCTGCAGCAGCACGCCCAATACCGCCAAGCCCGATGATCCCGAGTTTGCCCCCGTCTACGGGGAGTCGGAGCCGGTCTCGGTCAGACCGACCGGTGCCATCTTCCAGCCCGATCAGGTCAACGGCATCTATTCGGACATCAAGGCGCACAAGGTGGGCGACATCATCACCATCGAGCTGGCCGAGTCCACTTCCGCCTCCAAGAAGGCCAATACCCAGAGCGGCAAGGACAACAAGCTGACGATGAACACGGCGATGCTGGGCGGTGTGCCGGTGACGGCCGGCCCCTATGATCTGTCGGCCTCCCTCAGCCAGAACGGCGCCTTCAAGGGGCAGGCCAAGGCGGATCAGAGCAACAGTCTGCAGGGCAACATCTCCGTCAGCGTGGCCAAGGTCCTGCCCAACGGCAACCTGCTGGTGCGCGGCGAGAAGTGGATCATGCTCAACAACGGCAACGAATATATCCGGATCACCGGCATGATCCGCCCCGAGGATGTGACCACCGACAACAGCGTTTCATCCCAGAAGGTGGCCAATGCGCGCATCCATTATGGTGGCACCGGCGATCTGGCCAATACCCAGGAACAGGGGTGGCTCACCAGCTTTTTCAATGGCCCCTGGTGGCCGCTCTAGGAGGTGTTATGAAGTCGCTCCGTCTTGTTGCCCTGTTCTGCTGCCTGTTGCCCCTGGGGATGGCCCATGCCTCCCGGATCAAGGACATCAGCTCGGTGGAAGGGGTTCGTAGCAACCAGCTGATCGGCTACGGTCTGGTGGTCGGTCTGCCGGGCACGGGTGAGAAGAGCAACGCCTTCACCGAGCAGACCTTTCGCACCATGCTGAACAATTTCGGCATCAAGGTGCCGGACAACATCAAGCCCAAGATCAAGGACGTGGCACCGGTGGCCATTCATGCGGATCTGCCGCCGTTTGCCAAGCCGGGCCAGACTATCGACGTGACGGTATCGGCCATCGGCGAGGCCAAGAGCCTGCGCGGCGGCACTTTGCTGCAAAGCTTCCTCAAGGGGCTGGATGGTCGGGTCTATGCGGTGGCGCAGGGCAGTCTGGTGGTTGGCGGGCTGGGGGCCGAGGGGGCCGACGGCTCCAAGGTGGTGATCAATACCCCGACCGTGGGTCGTATCGCCAACGGGGCTACCGTGGAGCGGGAAGTCCCGAACTCCTTCAGCCAGGGGGATACCATCACCTTCAACCTGAACCGCCCCGACTTCACCACGGCGCGCCGGCTGGCGGACGTGGTCAACGATCTGGTCGGCCCCAACACGGCGCAGGCGCTCGATGCCACCTCGGTCAAGGTCTACGCACCGCGGGACCCTGGCCAGCGGGTCTCCTACCTCGCCACCATCGAGAATCTGGAGGTGGATCCGGCCAGCGAGGCGGCCAAGATCATCGTCAACTCCCGTACCGGCACCATCGTCATCGGCAGCCAGGTGCGGCTCAAGCCGGCGGCCATCAGCCACGGCGGCTTGACGGTCACCATCGCGGAAAATCAGCAGGTGTCCCAGCCCAATCCGCTCTCCGGCGGGCAGACGGCGGTCACCAACAACTCCACCATCAACGTGCAGCAGGAGCAGGGACGCATGTTCAAGCTGGATACCGGGGCCACTCTGGATGATCTGGTGCGGGCAGTGAATCAGGTCGGGGTGGCGCCCGGCGATCTGATGGCGATCCTGGAGGCGCTGCAACAGGCCGGCGCCATCGAAGGCCAGCTGGTCATACTGTAATAAAGCGGCAAGGGGTTGCCACGGGCGGCAATGAGGTAAGCAAAATGGCAGAGTTAGATACCAACAGCGGCGTGAATCTGGGCATGGTGCAGGATATCCAGAACCTGGATCGCCTGCGCCAGCTGAGCCAGAGCAAGGAGGGCAAGGCGGATGCGCTCATGGCGGCTTCTCGCCAGTTTGAGTCCATTTTTACCCAGACTCTGTTTCAAAGCATGCGCCAGGCCAACCAGGTATTAACCCAGGACAGCCCCTTCAACAGCAGCTACACCCAGTTCTACGAGGGGATGCTGGACGAACAGCGGGTTTCCGACATGTCGAGCAAGGGCGGCATCGGCCTGGCTGCCATGGTGGCCAAGCAGCTCTCGCCGGAGACTTTTACCCATCACGACGGGCGGGTGCTCAAGATGCCGCAGCGTACCGAACGGGTCTATAAACCCTATCAACCCCCCACCTCGGCCGCCAACGATCTCATCTCAGCCTCAAAAGTTGGCAAAGATTTTGCTGACAAGGAGATGAGTGGCGATGTGCAGCCTTTGGCAACGGCTCATCGCAGTCGCCGTACCATACCGCCGATGGGGCCTGCGCAAGTGGGACACGGCATTCGCGGCGCCAACGCGCTCGATGAAACGACACAGGTGTTTGACACCCCTGAAGAGTTTGTCAACCGGCTGATGCCGCTAGCCAAGAAGGCGGCCGACAAGCTGGGATTGAGCCCGGCAGTACTGGTGGCCCAGGCGGCGCTGGAAAGCGGCTGGGGCAAGCGGGTGATCAAGAACGGGGAGGGGCAGGTGACCCACAACCTGTTCGGCATCAAGGCCGATCCGCGCTGGGAAGGGCCCAAGACGGTGGTCAGCACCCTGGAATACGAGAAAGGAGTGGCATCGCGCCAGAAGGCGGCGTTTCGCTCCTACGAGTCGTTCGAGGAGAGCTTCAACGACTATGTCGATTTCCTGACCTCGGGTTCCCGCTACAAGGGAGCCCTGGCCAAGGTGGACAGTCCGGACCGTTATTTCGAAGCCTTGCAACAGGCCGGATACGCCACCGACCCGCACTACGCCAGGAAACTGAAACAGGTATTGCGCAGTGATGCCATTGCCGGCTACTCCGCGACCAACAACACAGAAATGGAGCTGTAAGTCATGGCAAGCGATCTGCTTGGAATTGGTACCTCGGGTGTGATGGCCCAGCAGCGTTTGCTGCAGACCACCAGTAACAACATCGTCAACGTCAATAGCCAGGGCTATGTACGTGAACGCACCCTGGTTTATACCAATGCCAACGGGCTCGGCACCGGTGACATGCTGACCGAACGGGTCATCAACGCCTATGCCCAGGGGGAGGTCAGGCGCGATACGTCCGCTTTCTACGCCTCCTCCACTCGCTATGAGCAGCTCGCCAACACCGACAGTCTGCTGGGGGACACAGGCAACAGCGTCGGTGCAGCCATCACCTCCTATTTCAAGGCCTTTCATACCGCCAACGAGGCGCCTGCCGACATCTCCGGCCGCAAGACCACCCTGAGCGAGTTGAGCGGCATGGTGAACCGCTTTCACACCCTGTCGGCTCAGCTGGACAAGCAGACCGACACCATCAACACCACCATCGGCGATGAGGCCAAGCGGGTGAACGGCCTGATCAACAGCATCAACGATCTGAACCAGGCCATCATTCGTACCCAGGGCTCGCCGGAAGAGAACCTGATGTTGTTCGATCAGAGGGACGAAGCCATTCGCCAGCTCTCCGAGAAGATGGAGATCCGCACCGTACCGCAGGCCAACGGCAGCATGCTGGTCAACATGAGCACTGGTCACTCTCTGGTACTCAATGGCGGTGTTGCCCAGTTCAGCGTGGTGCCGGGCAGTCCCGATGCCCGTGAGTCCGAGTTGCAGCTGAACATGGGAACCAGCAAGACCATCATGAACGACAAGGACATTGGTGGCGGGATCGGCGGTCTGTTCTCCGCCCGCAACGATCTGGACCCCACCAAACGCGAGCTGGGTCAGCTCTCTGTCGCCATGGCCGACGCCATGAATCAGCAAAACCGGCTGGGGATGGATCTGGACAACGAACTGGGGGGGGATCTCTTCTCTCTCGGTACTAGCGATGGTCTGGCCTACAGTCAGAACACCGGTAGCAGTGCCGCCAAGGTGAGTTTCGTGCCAGGCAAGGGCACGGAAGTGACCACGTTTGATTACGAAGTGCAGTTCAGCAGCGCTACTGGCTATGAAGTGTTCTCGGTAGACAAGGATGGCAACCGCAGCTCGCTGGCGACCGGTACCACGCCGCCCGCCACGGTACAGGTGGCGGGCCACGGCATCCAGATCGATCTCTCCGGCACCCCGGCGGCGGGGGATCGGCTCCTGCTGCAACCGACCAAGCGAGCGGCGGCCAGCTTGGGCCAGCTGGCAACCCGGGCCGAAGATCTGGCGCTGGCATCGCCGCTCAAGGCGGACAAGAACAAGAACAATTTCGGCTCGGCCGAGATCAAGCTCAATGGCATCACCAATACCGGGGCCGGCTCGGGCTTTGGTACCAATACGCTCAATCCGGCGTCGCCCCAGATAGTGAAGATAGATAACAGCGGCAATTATGAAGTCTATGCAGCGGATGGTACCACGCTGATTGGGGTGGCCCCGGCTTCCAGCAAGGGTCAGAACCTGATGGCCGCCCTCGAGAGTCCGCTGGGCGGCCCCAAGGTCTATGCCACCCCGACCCAGACTCCGGGGTACGAGTTCAGCATCACCGGCAAGGTGGAGGCCAAGGACAGCTTTACCCTCAGCTACAACACCGATGGTTTTGCCGACAACGCCAACGGGCTGGCACTGGCGGATCTGCAGAACAAGGATCTGGTACGCAAGAGCAGCAATGCCGGTACCAGCAACGACAAGATGACCTTCAACGAGGCTTACTCCAGTCTGGTGACCGGGGTGGGCAACAATACCAGTCAGGCCAAGACTTTGCTCAAGGCCAATGAGACGAAACTGACCCAGAGTACCGGTATTTATGAGAGTGTCTCCGGCGTCAGTCTGGAGGAGGAGGCGGCCAACCTGATCCGTTATCAGCAGTCCTATGCCGCCTCCGCCCAGATTGTCAGCACCGCCAAGACCATTTTCGACACTCTGTTGTCATCAGTGAGGTAAGCAGATGCGTATTACCACCAACATGGTCTATAACCGCAACATCTCTTCGCTGAACGGCGCCAACGAGCGGCTGAGCACGGCTTATGAACAGCTGATGACCGGTAACAAGTTCAAGACGGCGGGGGAAGATCCCTCCGGCATGAGCCAGAAGCTGGCGCTGACCAAGGAGATAGATCTCTTCAAGCAGTACGGGGTCAATGGCAGCCTGCTGGAAAACAGCCTGGGCCATGAGGAGACGGTGTTGTCCGCCCTCAACACCGCCATGACCAGTGCCCAGACCCTGATCCAGAAGGCGAACGACTCGGCGGTGGGGTACGAGGATCGCCAGGCGATTGCCAGCGAGCTGGAGGGACTGCAAAAGCAGATGTTCGACCTGATGAACAGCAAGAACTCCCAGGGCGAATACATTTTCGGCGGCAATCAGAGCAAGACTCAACCCTTCATTCAGGATGCCAGCGGCAATTATGTG
This sequence comes from Ardaris pityusa, assembly GCA_018244955.1. NCBI lineage: Eukaryota > Metazoa > Arthropoda > Insecta > Lepidoptera > Hesperiidae > Ardaris > Ardaris pityusa. The sequence goes on along the minus strand of DWSA01000002.1, from coordinate 32,287 downwards.
TTTCAGGGGGATACCGGCCAGCGCAACATTCAGGTGTCGCCGACGGTACAGATCCCTGCCAATGATTCCGGCTTCAATCTGTTCGAGATAGTGCCGACCCGCAGAACCAGCAGCGCGGGGAGCGCCAATATTCAGGTAGGGGTGGCCGATCAGGGCAACTTCGACAGCTTTTATCGCAACAACTACGACCCTTCGCTTGCCAGCAACCAGTATACGGTGAATACCATCGCCGGCACGCCGGATACCTATGAGATCAGGGATGGCGGCGGTGCCTTGCTGCAAAGCGGTGATTATGTGGCGGGTAACAAGATCCCCTTTAACGGGCTGGAGCTGACCCTGTCGCTGCCGGCGGGGGGCGCGGCGCAAAACTTCGTGCTGGATCCGCCTCAGAACAACAACATTCTCGATGGCATGTCCGATTTCATCACGGCGCTGCGAGACCCCAACATCACGCCGGATACCTTCCAGCTGAAGGTGGCGGATGTCACTGCCCACATGAAGAATGCCCGGCTGAACGTGGATCAGGGACTGGGGGAGATTGGCGGCAGAATGAACGGGCTGGAGCAGGTGATGGGCTCTAACGATGGCTTGAGCACCCTCAACGAGCAGGCGAGGGCCAAGGTCTCCGAAGCGGATCTCTATGAGGTGATTGCCACCTTGTCAAAAGAGGATGCGGCACTGAGCGCCACCCAGCTCTCCTTCAGCAAGATCAGCAAGCTGACCCTGTTCGACTACATTCGTTGACCGGTCACCCATCGCTCGCGGCCTTGGTGGCTGCGAGCGATGGTTATCCACTTGGCCCCTGTTCTCCCCGCTCGTTTATCCTCATTCAACTCCCCATGTCGGCCAATTGTAACAAGCTGTTGCCACAGGCTATTTAGCGCATTGCGACGGGTTGACTCCAATTGAGCATTCGATAATCATGCAGCCCGCACAACAGAGGGTTGTGCGCATATTTGCAGCATCTCGTTAGGCGAGGCTCCTGTATAAACACAGGCCACTGATCTCACGACGTCCAGAGACGCCCAAGATCAGGACAGTTTTCATCGGATTAAGGTGTAAACCCAAGTGGCTTCCGGCATGCCGGATACGTTATGCAGTGCTAAAGCTGGTACGTGGGGATGATGACACGCCGGACGGCGTCATTTCCTGCCTATTACTCGTCAATCAAATTGCTGTTTTCTTTCAGACGGCGACGGATCACCGTTCGCGCTCAGGCTTGCCTGAAATCACATGAGGTCATTTGTGATGAAGAAAACACAGACTCTACTCAATCGTCATCAACTGCTCGATCTGGCTGCCCTGCAGGGCTGGCTGGAGCACAACCTGGATCCGGTTCAGCGTGCCGATCAGCTGCTGACCCTGCGTCCGGAAGAGCTCAACTGCATCTTCGATACCCTGCCCACTGCCGATGGGGCGGCGCTGCTCAGTTCGCTCTCGGCAGATTGTGCCGGGCGTCTGCTGATGCGGCTGCATGCCAGCATCGTCAACGTGTTGCAGGGGGCCATGCCCCGTCGCGACATGCTGGCCATTCTGCGCCGGTTGGGCAGCAGTGATCGCACCATGCTGCTTGCCCGCTTCCCGGAGCAGGTGCAGTCCACCTTCTACTCCCTGCTCGACTGGCCGACCGAATCGGTGGGCGCCAACATGCGCCATGAATTTTTGGCCATCGGCGATCAGGAGACGGTGGGCAGCGCCAAGCAGCTGATCCACGATGCCTGGGATAACGCCCAGCTGTTCCAGAACCTCTATGTGGTCAACAACGACCACCGCCTGCTTGGCAGCATCTCGCTCAAATCCCTGCTGATTGCCGACCCGCAACTGCCGGTGAGCGAGTTGATGGACCGGGAGACGGTGCGCATCAATGCCCGGGCGGATCAGGAACTGGCCGCCCGCCTGCTGATCGACCGCGACATCTCGACCCTGCCGGTCGAGGATCAGGGCAAGCTGGTGGGGATCTTCCATGTGGACGATGCTGCCGACATCCTGGAGCTCGAATCGACCGAGGATGCGGAGATGCAGGGTGGCTCCTCGCCGCTCGACACTCCCTATCTGCAGGCGACCCCCTGGCAACTGTGGCGCAAGCGGGTGGGCTGGCTGCTGATCCTGTTCGTGGCCGAAGCCTATACCGGTACCGTGCTGCGGGCGTTTGAGGAGCAGCTGGAAGCGGCCATCGCGCTGGCCTTCTTCATTCCGCTCCTGATCGGCACCGGCGGCAACAGTGGTACCCAGATCACCACCACCATAGTGCGAGCCATGGCAGTCGGGGAGGTGAGCCTGCGCAACCTCGGCACTGTGCTGAAAAAGGAGATCTCCACCGGTCTGCTCATCTCGGCCGCCATCGCGCTAGCCGCCTGGGTACGGGCCTGGAGCCTGGGGGTTGGTCCCCAGATCGGCATGGTCGTCACCCTGACCATCATCGCCATCGTGCTGTGGAGCGCCACCGTTGCTTCTGTGATCCCCATGGTGCTGCGTCGCTTCCGCATCGACCCGGCCGTGGTATCCGCCCCCTTCATCGCCACCCTGGTGGATGGTACCGGTCTTATCATCTACTTCGAAATCGCCAAGCTGCTGCTGCCCGAACTGCAGTAAGCCGCCATCCCGAAAACAAAAAAGGCAGCCCGTGGGCTGCCTTTTTTGTCTCGCCGAGCCGGCGTCAGCCGAGCTGGAACAGCAGTGGCCAGCCCTGCTCCTGACAGTAGCGGTGCTCCTTTTCCAGATTCTGCATCAGCAATTTGTTCTCGTCGCACCAGTCCAGTGGCAGGGTGACTACCAGCTGATCGCCGGCGGCCTGCACATGCCAATCGGGCAGCAGGTTGTCCTGGCGCCTGTGGTGGGCGGCGACCGCGAGGCGCAGGATGCGGATGCAGCGCAGCACCGTCTGTTCGTCGTGGTTGGGCAGGGAAGGGAGCTCGGAGAGCTTGAGCCCCTTGCGGTGAAAGCGCACCAGCGCGGCCAGCAGGGCCTGATCGTCCTGGTTGAAGCCGGGCAGGTCGGTGTGCTGCAAGATGTAGGCGGAGTGGCGGTGAATGCCGCTGTAGTTGATGGCAAGGCCGATCTCGTGCAGACGTGCCGCCCAGCCGAGGATGGCGCGATAGGGCTCCTCCGGCATCTCCCAGGGGCCGCTGAGCAGATCGAACAGGGTCAGCACGCTCTGTTCCACCCGGCCAGCCTGACGCTTGTCGATGCGATAGTGGGTGGAGAGCGCCAGGGCGGTGCGCTCGCGAATGTCGTGGTGCTGCAAGCGCTCTTCGAACTCGTACAGCAGCCCTTCGCGCAGGGCGCCATCGGAATAGTCCATCCGCTCGATGGGCAGGGAGGTGAAGAGCCCGAGCAGGATGGCCACCGCGGCGGCAAATACTTCCTGACGTTCCTCGGTGAGGCCGGCCAGCTTGAGATCGCCAACCCGCTTGTGCCGGATCATCTCCTGCTTGAGCCGCTCCAGCCCGGCCAGGGTGATGGCGCCATCGGTCCACTCTTCCCCCTGCAACACATCGCGCACGGTGCGGATAGAGCCCGAGCTGCCGAGGCAGCTCTGCCAGCCCAGCTTGCGGTACTGGTTGATGATGGGGGCGAGCTGGTGCTGAGCTTCCAGCACGGCATTGTTGAAGGCCTTCTCGCTCAGCTTGCCGTTGGCAAAGAAGCTCTGGGTGAAGCTGACACAGCCCATCTTGCGGCTGGTGAGCGCCTTGTGATCGAAGCCCTCGCCGATGATGAGCTCGGTGCTACCGCCGCCGATGTCCACCACCAGTACCTGGCCTTCGATGTGCTGGGTATGGGCGACCCCCTGATAGATGAGGCGCGCCTCTTCCTGGCCGCTGATGATCTCGATGGGGTGGTTGAGCACTTTGGCCGCCTCGCTCACGAATTCGCGGGCGTTGCTGGCACGGCGCAATGTATAGGTGCCGGCGATGCGGATCTGATCCGGCTTGATGTTGGTCAGCCGCTCGGCAAACAGGGCGAGGCAGTCGAGGCCCCGGGTCATGGCTTCGGCAGACATGCGGCGCTGGCCGTCCATCCCCTCTGCCAGCCGCACCCGTTCTTTTATCCGATCGACGATCTGCAGCCGTCCTTCGGTGAGGCGGGCGATGACCATGTGAAAGCTGTTCGAGCCGAGATCGACGGCGGCGTACAGGCTATTGTCCATTGTTTGACTCTATGCGTTTGAGGTAGTCGTAAATCGCGACCTGGGAACGGATCTTGCGGCGATTGCCCCGCTTCACGTACTCGTTCTTCTGGTCGGCATCGATGACCCGCGCCTTGCAGGTGTCACTCAGTTGTAGCTCGAGAATGTCGAGGATGCGCTGCTTGAGCCGCTCGTCATAGATGGGGGTGCCCACCTCGATGCGGCCGTCGATGTTGCGGCTCATCCAGTCGGCGCTGGAGATATAGAGCTGGGGATTGCCCTTGTTGTGGAACACCATCACCCGCGGGTGCTCGAGGAAGCGGTCGATGATGCTGATCACCCTGATGTTGTCGCTCAAGCCTGGCACGCCCGGACGCAGGGCACACATGCCGCGGATGATCATCTGGATGGGCACCCCGGCCTGACCGGCGGCATAGAGCCGGTTGATGAGGTCTCTGTCCACCAGGTTGTTGATCTTGAGGGTGATGCCGCTCGGCTGGCCCGCCTTGGCGTTGGCCAGTTCGTTGTCGATGAGCCGGTAGAGCTGGCGGCGGCTGTTGATGGGGGAGACCAGCAGGTGGTTGAACTTGTAGCGCCGATAGGGATATTCGATGTACTCGAACACCCCCTCCACCTCGGCGGTGATGTCCGGGTGGCGGGTCAACAGCGAGAAGTCGGTGTAGATCTTGGCGGTCTTCTCGTTGAAGTTGCCGGTACCGATGTGGGCGTAGCGCACCGCGTCACCCTGCTCGTGGCGGGTGATGAGGCAGAGCTTGGAGTGGATCTTGAGGCTCGGCACCCCGAACACCACCTTGACGCCGGCATCGGTCAGGATGTTGGCCCAGTCGATGTTGGCCGCCTCGTCGAAGCGGGCGCGCAGCTCCACCACCACGGTCACCTTCTTGCCGTTGTTGGCGGCGTCGATGAGGGAGTGGATGATCCGTGACTTCTTGGCCACCCGGTAGATGTTGATGCGAATGGCGCTGACCGCCGGATCGAACGCCGCCTGGCGCACCAGCTCGGTGAAGTGGTGGAACTTGTGGTACGGGTAGTAGAGCAGTATGTCCTGCTTGGTGATGGCGTCGAAGGCGTTGACGAAGCCGTCAAAATCGCGGCAATCCAGCGCCGGCAGCTTGGGGTTTTCCAGATAGTCCCGGCCCACGTTGGGGAAGCCGATGAAATCCTTGAAGTTGTGATAACGGCCGCCCGGCATGATGGCGTCGTAGGAGCTGATCTGCAGCTTGAGCTTCAGGAAGCTGATCATGGCCGCCGGCATCTCCCGCTCGTAGACGAAGCGCACCGGCATGGCGGTGAGGCGCTGCTTCAGGCCGTCACTCATCTTGTCCACCAGGCTCAGATCCAGCTGGTCGGAGAGATCGTATTCGGCATCCCGGGTCAGCTTGACCGCGTAGGCGGCTATCTCGTCGTAGTCGAAGAAGCCCTTGAAGATCTCGTCGAGACAGAAGCGGATGACGTTGTCGAGGATGATGATCTGCTTCTTGCGGCGGGTGCCCTCCGGCGGCAGCTGGAAGAAGCGGGGCAGATCGTCGGTCGGTACCTCCACCAGCGCGTACTGGATCACCTGGCCGTTCTTCTTCATCTCGATGGCCAGATAGGTGTACTCGTCTTTCAGAAACTTGACCGGGTTGACCTCTTTGTTGAGCAGGATAGGGATGATGTGGCGCAGCACCTTCTCCTTGAAGAAGACCCGCAGCCACTGCTGGATGGACTCGGAGAGCTGGTACTCGTTGACCAGAAAGATGTTGTGGCGGGCGAGCGCTATCAACAGCTCCTTGTAGGTGTTGTCGAACGCCTCGCCGAGCGCCATTACCTTCTGCTGGATGGCGCGCAGCAGCACCTTGGCCTCGTCGTCGCCGCCGTGCACTTCGTTGATCAGGATGCGGCGCTTGACGTCCGACACCCGCACTTTAAAGAACTCGTCCTGGTTGGAGGAGAAGATCCCGAGGAAGCGGACCCGCTCGATGAGCGGGACCGTCTTGTCCATTGCCTCTTGCAACACCCGTTCATTGAATGAGAGCCAACTCAGCTCCTTCTCTTCATACTGCTTGTCGGTGCTCATGTGATGCCTCTGTGGTCAGGTCGCGTCTGCGCGGCAGTTATGGCGTGGAAATATGACAGATTGATGACCATCCGCTCAGTCGATGATGGCCTGATCGATGTCGACCACCAGATCGTCCGACAGCGACTCCAGCGCGCTGATGAGATCCCCCAGTTCGAGTCGGGGCGGCAGCGCCACCAGGGCGTGGGCGTAGAAGAGCGGGGCGCCGGAGTGGGGGGCCGGTTCGCAGCCGGTGGTGAGGTCAGCCACGTTGATGTTGAGCTGGCGCAGGATGCTGGCCACCTCGTGGACGATACCGGCCCGGTCGTTGCCGGTGACACTGACCATCACCTGCCGTTCCGGCTCCTGGCTGAGCTGGCCTTCGGCGAAGCTGACGGTGAGGCCGGGCAGCATCACCAGCGCCTCGCACAGGCTGCGGTAGTGCTCGTCAGGCACGCTGACGTGCAGGATGCCGGCAAATTGTCCCGCCAGCTCGCTCATGGAACTGGCCAGCCAGTTGCCCTGCTGGTGGGTGATGACGTCCGCCAGACTCTCGACGATACCGGGCTTGTCAGCGCCTATCACGGTCACGACCAATTGCTTTTGCATCCTGCTCTCCTTGGAAAATGGGTACTCCGTAGCATTGTGCCTGCTGTCACAGGCCATATGAAGCCCCGCCCACCGCAAATATGGCGAAAAAGCACCGCTGGGAGGGGGTTGGCGCCATTTCTGCACTGCCTGCGCCCGCTGCACCGTGGTAGAGTGATGCCCCTGTTTTGTATTGTGAACCGGATAGCTCTTGTGAACGGGATGTGCGCGTATGAATAGCCTTGTCGTATCGGGATTGGTGTTGTTGGTGTTGCTGCTGCTGGCGATCTTCTGGAGCAGGGGCAAGAAGGGCAAGGCGCTGCCCTATGATCTGCAGGAGACCCTGTTCAGCCCCGCCGAGCGCTCCTTCCTCGGCGTGCTGGATCTGGCGGTCGGCGACCAGGCCCGGGTCTTTGCCAAGGTGCGGGTGGCCGATGTGCTGACGCCGGAGACGGGCATGGGCAAGAGCAAGTGGCAGCAGGCGTTCAACAAGATCAGCGCCAAGCACGTGGACTATCTGCTCTGCCACCCCTCCGATCTCTCCTTCATCTGCGCCATCGAGCTTGATGACAGCTCCCATCGCCACCAGAAGCGCAAGGTACGCGACAGTTTCCTCAAGGCGGCCTTTGACAGCGCCGGTCTGCCGCTGCTGCAGATCCCGGCAAGCAGCCATTATCAGGTCGAGGAACTGCGCGAACAGATCCTGCCGCTGCTAAGCGGTCCCCGCCGTGCCCCGGATGAGGATCTTCTGCCAGGGGATCGCCGCGAGCCCACCTTCAGCCCCCTGCAGCTGGATCGGGTCGAGGTGGAAGAGCCTCGTCATGGCGGTCGTGCCCCGGCTGTGGCCCCCATCAAGGCGATCGTATCGCCGCGCAGCGCACCGCTGCCGGTGGCCGATGCCGAGCTGGTGGAGAATCTGTTTGCCGAGGTGGAGGAGGATGAGGAAGAGTATCCCCATCAGGTGCCGCACTGCCCGCGCTGTGATGCGCCGCTGGTGGAGCGGGAAGCCAAGAAGGGCCCCCATGCCGGCCGGCTGTTCCTGGCGTGCAGCCGCTTCCCCGAGTGTCGCTACGCCGCACCCCATACTCACGCCCGCCATTGATCCCCACCGCCAGTTTGCGGCCTGCTGCCGGCCGCAAATAGGTGCATCTGCTAGTGTTCCAGCCTCTCTTGCTTGCCCGCTGCCTGCCCACCGTACCCAAAAAAAGAGGCGACAAAATTTATCTTGTTGCGCCGTTGGGTCGATAAACTTAGGTGAAATGCGACAAATTTTGACAATGCGTCGGAATTTTGGCACTTTGTGCATCCTGCATAAAGTGCGTGGTTTGACCACATAAGCACAATAAAACAATAAGTTACGTCGAGAATAGAGGGATGGATATGATGGCAATGGGAGTGTTGATTGTTGACGCCGATGCGCAGCGGCGCCAACAGTTGGGGACAGTTCTCTCGTTCATGGGGATCCCCTGGCAGGACGTTGCCGAGGGCGATCTGGATGTGGCCATCGAGTCATCCGGCCCATTGCAGGGGGTGCTGACCGGTTCCCTCAACGGCCGCCCGCTGGGCGAGCTGCTGACCGGATTCCCCCGGGTGCCTTTCCTGTCGCTGGTGGAGGCCGACTTCCCCAACAGCAACTTCATCGGAGTGGCCGAGGCGCCCTTCACCTACGAATCCCTGACCCGCCATCTGCACTTTTGCCAGGCCTTCGTCTCCCTCCATCCTCGTCAGCAGACCCACGACAAGGGACAGGCGCTGCTGCGGCTGCTGGTGGGCAAGGGCAAGGGGATCCAGGAGGTGCGTCGGCTCATCAGCCAGGTGGCCGAGACCGATGCCAACGTGCTGATCCTCGGCGAATCGGGTACCGGCAAGGAGGTGGTGGCGCGCGCCATCCATGAACTGTCCGGCCGAAGCCAGGGCCCCTTCGTGCCCATCAACTGCGGCGCCATTCCGGCTGAGCTGCTGGAAAGCGAGCTGTTCGGCCACGAGAAGGGTGCCTTCACCGGCGCCATCGCGGCCCGGCGCGGCCGCTTCGAGCTGGCACAGGGGGGCACCCTGTTTCTCGACGAGATCGGCGACATGCCGCTGCCGATGCAGGTCAAGCTGCTGCGGGTGCTGCAGGAGCGGTTGTTTGATCGGGTTGGCGGCGGCAAGCCCATCCAGGCGGATGTGCGCATCATCGCAGCCACCCACCGGGATCTGGAAGCGATGATCCGTACCCAGGGTTTTCGCGAAGATCTCTACTATCGCCTCAACGTCTTTCCCATCGAGACCCCGCCGCTGCGGGATCGGGCCGATGACATCCCGCTGCTGCTGCAGGAGTTGCTCAATCGCCATGCCGAGCTGCATCAGGGGATGATCCGCCTGACCCAGCGCGCCATGGAATCCCTGATGCAGTACCCCTGGCCCGGCAACGTGCGCGAGCTCTCCAACCTGCTGGAGCGGCTGCTCATCCTCTACCCGCAGCAGATCGTCGACGTGGCTGACTTGCCGAGCCGCTATCGGTTGCTGCCGTGCGAGCCGCGGGACGAGCGGCTGACCGAGATGGACGAGCGCGATGCGCTGGCCGCGGTGTTCCAGGATCCGCCCGAGCTGGATCTACCCGCCAGCCACGCCCGCGCCATGCAACTGCCGGAGGAGGGGGTCAACCTCAAGGAGATGCTGGCCGACCTGGAGGTGGAGCTGATCCGCCAGGCGCTGGAGTCCCAGGACGGGGTGGTGGCCCGCGCCGCCGACCTGCTTGGCATGCGCCGCACCACCCTGGTGGAGAAGATGAAAAAATACGGGATGAGCAAGGAAGCATAAGGGTCAAAGCCTTGACGCCTAGCTTCAAGGCTTTGATTTTATATGTGAATTTTAGTGGCATGGAAATTGAATAAGCTGACTCAGTCGCCAGTTTGAGGTCAGCTTTATGACAGCCCAGCCGCAGGATACCCCGCTCCAGTCTCACGAGGTGAGCCAGCTTTACGCCATCTTCACGGCGCTGCCCACCGGTGTCTTGCTGCTCGACGGCGAGGGCCGGATCACCCGCGCCAACCCGGCCGCCCTGGCGTTGCTGGGGGAGCCGCTGGAAGGCCAGGCCTGGCGCCAGATCATCGCCCGCTGCTTCCAGCCCCGCGAGGATGATGGCCACGAGATTTCCCTGCGCGATGGGCGCCGGGTCCAGCTGTCGACCCAGCCGCTGCCGGATCAGCCGGGCCAGCTGGTGTTCATCAACGATCTGACCGAAACCCGCCAGCTGCAAGATCGCATCAACCACATGAAGCGGTTGTCCGCCCTTGGCAACATGGCCGCCTCGCTGGCCCACCAGATCCGCACGCCGCTCTCCGCCGCCATGCTCTATGCCGCCAACCTGGCCAACCGCACCCTCAAGCCGGAATCCCGCAGCCAGTTCCAGCAAAAGCTGATGGCGCGCCTGCAGGATCTCGAAAAGCAGATCAGCGACATCCTGCTGTTTGCCCGCAACGGCGACAACCAGGTGGTGACCCCGACGTCGGTGCAGGGGTTGCTGGCCGAGGTGCAGGCCGGCGCCGAGGCATTTTGCAGCCAGCAGGGCTGTGAGCTGCACATGGAGGCGCCAGAGCCCGATCTCTGCCTGCTGGCCAACAGCAGCGCGCTGGCGGGGGCCGTCAACAACCTCATCGCCAATGCCCAGCAGGCCGGCGCCACCTCGCTTCTGGTGAGCGCGGTGCGCAGCGGCGCCCGGGTGGAGCTGCGCATTCTCGACAATGGCAAGGGGATGCCCGCTCACCTGCTGAGTCAGATTTTTGAACCCTTCTTCACCACCCGCTCCCAGGGCACCGGCCTTGGGCTGGCGGTGGTGCAATCCGTGGTCCGTGCCCATCAGGGCGAGGTCAGCGTGGCCTCGGTACCCGGCGAGGGAACCTGTTTTACCCTGTCGTTCCCCCTGCACCAGCAAGCGGTGCAGCTGGGGGGTGTAGCATGAGCGTCAGGCTCGTGGAAATGAATATTGCAGCGGCCAGGTTGGCTGTGGTGGGAGGTGTAGCATGACTCAGGCCCGGATCCTGGTAGTGGAAGATGACAATGGCCTGCGCGAAGCGCTGGTGGATACCCTGTTGCTCGGCGGCTATGAGTGCCGCGAGGTGGACAGTGGCGAGCGTGCTTTGCTGGCTCTGTCGCGCCAGAGTTTCGACATGGTGATCTCGGATATCCAGATGGGGGGCATGGATGGCCTGACCCTGCTGGCCAACATTCGTCAGCAATATCCCCAGGTGCCGGTGCTGTTGATGACCGCCTACGCCAACATCGACGGTGCAGTGCGCGCCATGCGCGAAGGTGCCATCGATTACCTGGCCAAGCCCTTCTCGCCCGAGGTGCTGCTCAACCAGGTCAGCCGCTATGTGCCGGCCCAGAAGGTGGAGAAGCGGGCCGTGGTCTATGGCGATCCCAAGACCGCCGAATTGTTCCAGCTGGCGATCCGGGTGGCCAGAAGCGAGGCCACCGTGATGGTGACCGGCCCGAGCGGGACGGGCAAAGAGGTGCTGGCTCGCTACATCCACGACAACTCCAGCCGCGCCGAACAGACCTTCGTCGCCATCAACTGCGCCGCGATTCCGGAGAACATGCTGGAGGCGACCCTGTTCGGCTATGAGAAGGGGGCCTTTACCGGCGCGGTACAGGGCTGTCCCGGCAAGTTCGAGCAGGCGCAGGGGGGGACCCTGCTGCTCGACGAGATCACCGAGATGGATCTGGGGCTGCAGGCCAAGCTGCTGCGGGTGTTGCAGGAGAAAGAGGTGGAGCGGCTCGGTAGTCGCAAGATGATCCCGCTCGACGTGCGGGTCATCGCCACCAGCAACCGGGATCTGAAAAAAGCGGTGCAGGACGGCCTGTTTCGCGAGGATCTCTACTACCGGCTCAATGTCTTCCCGCTGCGCTGGACGGCGCTGTGGGAGCGTCCTGGCGACATACTGCCGCTGGCGGAGCACCTGCTGGCGCTGCATGCCGCTCAGCAGGGACTGCCGACGCCGCAGCTCACAGAACCCGCGCGCGCGCGGCTGCTGGCTCACCCCTGGCCCGGCAACGTGCGCGAGCTCGACAACGTGGTGCAGCGCGCCCTCATTCTGAGCCCGGATGGCCTCATCGGCTGCGAGCACCTGATCCTGGAAGAGGTGGAGGAAGAAGAGATCCGCCTTGTCGGCAGTGAGCGCAGCAGTGGCAGCGAACACCTGGGCAGCGAGCTCAAGCAGCAGGAGCACCAGATCATTCTCGACACCCTGCAGGATTGCAACGGCAGCCGCAAGGCGGTGGCCGACCGGCTCGGCATCAGCCCGCGCACCCTGCGCTACAAGCTGGCCCAGATGCGCGAGGCGGGGATCGACCTGCCGGCCTGAAGCTATTCCGAGCTCTGCCATGGGCCGCAGTGCGGGAGGCGTCATGGTCTTGGCGGCCAGCCTCGATTATCATGGGACCTCGGCGTTATGAGCCCGATCCCTGTCTGCATCGCAGCACAGGGGTCGGCGCCTTTATAAGGGACCCCTATGATCTCTCATCGAAAACTCGAAACCGTACTCAATCATCTGCTCGAACCGCACGCCATCAAGGATTACTGCCCCAATGGCCTGCAGGTGGAGGGGCGTGAGCGCATTCGCAAGGTGGTGACCGGCGTCACCGCCAGCCAGGCCCTGATCGATGCGGCCGTGGCCGCCGATGCTGACGCCATCCTGGTCCATCACGGCTACTTCTGGAGTGGTGAACCGGCCCAGATCACCGGCATGAAACAGCGCCGCATCAAGACCCTCTTGACCCACGACATCAACCTGTTTTCCTACCACCTGCCGCTGGACGTGCACCCCGAGGTGGGCAACAACGCCCAGCTCGCCAAGCTGCTCGACATCAAGGTGCGCCGTGGCCTCGAGCCCTGGAACAGCAAGAGCGTCGCCATGGTGGGCAAGCTGGAAGAGCCCATGAGCGGCTGCGATTTTGCCAAGCTGATTGCCGAGCGGCTCGGCCGTGAGCCGCTCCATTGCGGCGACAGCGGCCCCGAGCTTATCCGCTCCGTGGCCTGGTGCACCGGCGGCGGCCAGAGCTACATCAATCTGGCGGCGGAGCAGGGCATCGATGCCTTCATCTCCGGCGAAGCCTCCGAGCAGACCATCCACACCGCCCGCGAGATGGGCATGCACTTCTATGCCGCCGGTCACCATGCCACCGAGCGTTACGGCGTCAAGGCATTGGGGGAGTGGCTGGCGACAGTGCACGGGCTGGATGTCACCTTTATCGATATAGACAACCCGGTGTAGGTTCGATTAGCCGCATAGCGGCGTAATCGGACGTGATGACAGTAAGTGCGCTGGTAGATAGAAATGACAAGGGAGGCCTGGGCCTCCCTTGTTCTATTTTGCATGCTGTTGTTAGCGATTACTCGCTGGCATAGCCTGCCGGGCCAAGCAGCTTGCCATCGAGCAAGGCAGCCCCTGCTCGCATCTGCAAGCGCCCTTCACAGAACCACTGCACCACCAGCGGGTAGATGCTGTGCTCTTGTACCTGTACTCGGGCCGCCACCTCATCGGCACCATCCCCTTCGAAGATGGGGACGCGGGCCTGCAGGATCACCGGGCCGCCGTCGAGCTCTTCGGTGACGAAGTGGACGCTGGCGCCATGCTCGTCGTCGCCGGCCTCGATGGCACGCTGGTGGGTGTGCAACCCCTGGTACTTGGGCAGTAGGGAGGGGTGGATGTTGATCATCCGCCCGGCAAAGTGTCGCACCAGGTCGGCACTCAGGATCCGCATAAACCCGGCCAGTACCACCAGATCGGGCTGATAGTCCGCCATCAGCGCCAGCAGGGCGGCGTCATACTCCTCCCGGCTGGCAAACTGCTGCTGGGCGAGGATGGCGGTGGCCACCCCCGCCTCTTTGGCACGCACCAGACCATAGGCATCGGCCTTGTTGCTGATGACGCCGACCACCTCACCGGCAATCTTGCCACCGGCACAACTGTCGAGGATGGTCTGCAGGTTGCTGCCGTTGCCGGAGATCAGCACCAATATGCGTTTCATGGGGGAGGCCATTTGGCTGTTGATCCGGTCATTCATTGAATGATGACCTGCTCCTCACCATCGGCCGCCTTGGCGATATGGCCGATATGCCAGGCGTTCTCGCCTTCGGCCTTGAGCAAGGTCAGCGCTTTTTCCAGCTGATCTGCCGGCAGGGCGATGATCATGCCGACGCCGCAGTTGAAGGTGCGGTACATCTCGTGGCGGGTGACGTTGCCAGCCTGCTGCAGCCAGCTGAACACCGCCGGCCACTGCCAGCTCTGCTCATCGATCACCGCCTGGGTGTTGGCGGGCAGCACGCGCGGGATGTTCTCCCAGAAGCCGCCACCTGTGATGTGGGACAGAGCGTGGATCTCGCACTCCTTGATGAGCTTGAGCACGGGTTTCACGTAGATGCGGGTCGGCTCCAGCAGGGCGTTGGCCAGGGTGGTGTCACCCAGCGGCTGCTGCACGTCGGCCTTGGAGACTTCCAGGATCTTGCGTACCAGCGAGAAGCCGTTGGAGTGGGGGCCGCTGGCGGCCAGGGCGATCAGGGCATCCCCTTCGTCGACCTTGCTGCCGTCGATGATCTCGCTCTTCTCCACCACACCGACGCAGAAACCGGCGATGTCGTAGTCTTCCCCTTCATACATGCCCGGCATTTCGGCGGTTTCGCCGCCCACCAGGGAGCAACCGGACTGCTCGCAGCCGGCACCGATGCCGGTGACCACGGCTGCGGCAGTGTCGACGTCCAGTTTGCCGGTGGCATAGTAGTCGAGGAAGAAGAGGGGCTCGGCGCCCTGCACGATCAGATCATTGACGCACATGGCCACCAGATCGATGCCGACGGTGTCGTGCTTCTTCAGGTCGATGGCGAGGCGCAGCTTGGTGCCCACCCCGTCGGTACCGGAGACCAGCACCGGCTCCTTGTAGCCCGCAGGGATTTGACACAAGGCCCCAAAGCCGCCAAGACCACCAAGGACTTCAGGACGACGAGTGCGCTTTGACACGCCCTTGATACGTTCAACCAGTGCATTGCCGGCATCGATATCCACGCCAGCATCCTTGTAGCTCAGTGAGGTTTTGTCAGTCACGCGTATTCCCCGTCATATAAAGAAGTGGAGGGTAAAATTCGGGGCGTATTCTAACAGTGGCGGTGAAAAACCAGAAAGGAAATCGTTTGCGCGTTTTTGCGCGGAAATGCTCTACAAGCGGCGGCTTTTGTTGTATGATTCCGCGATTTTTTTGCGGCAGTTAGAGGAGATAATAATGAAAGTCGTTGAAGTCAAACACCCCCTGGTCAAGCACAAGATCGGTCTGATGCGTGAAGGCGATATCAGCACCAAGCGTTTCCGTGAACTGGCCAAGGAAGTGGGCAGTTTGTTGACCTACGAAGCGACCTCTGACTTCGAAACCGAGAAGGTTACCATCGATGGCTGGAATGGGCCAGTGGAAGTTGACCAGATCAAGGGCAAGAAGGTCACCGTCGTGCCCATCCTGCGTGCCGGTCTTGGCATGATGGATGGCGTGCTGGAGCACATGCCGAGCGCCCGCGTCAGCGTGGTCGGTATCTACCGCGACGAAGAGACCCTGCAGCCGGTGCCCTACTTCGAGAAGATCGTCAGCAACATCGAAGAGCGTCTGGCGCTGGTCATCGACCCCATGCTGGCCACCGGCGGCTCCATGATCGCCACCATCGACCTGCTCAAGAAGAAGGGCTGCCAGTCCATCAAGGTGCTGGTGCTGGTTGCCGCGCCGGAAGGCATCAAGGCGCTGGAAGCCGCTCACCCGGACGTGGAGCTGTTCTGCGCCTCCATCGACCAGGGCCTGAACGAGAAGGGCTACATTGTCCCGGGTCTGGGCGACGCCGGCGACAAGATCTTCGGCACCAAGTAAGCCTCGATCGCCTCATCGCGCGCCAGCAGGCGCGCAAACGGAGCCGGCACCCCGCCGGCTCCGCTGTTTCTCCCGCCCCGGCTTGCTGCCATGCGCGCCTTGCCGCTACCATAAGCACCATCTCCCACTTCGAGACTCCTCTCATGCTCAAACGTGTTGTGACCGCCCTCTGCTGCGGCTTGTCATTCATGGTGTCGGCCGCCCAGGTGACCGATCTCTATCAGGGCAAGGCGCCCACCAGCGGCGACATGGCGGCGGCCCAGTCCCAGGCCTTGGGCGAGGTGCTGATCAAGGTGACCGGCAAGCGCGACATCCTGACCCAGCCAGCGGTGGTCAAGGCGCTGGCAGCCCCCGGCGAGTTCGTGCAGCACTACGGTTATCAGGACGTGGGGCCGGTGAAGTTTCTCAAGGCCGATTTCGATGTGGCCAAGGTCAATGCCCTGGTGGTCGAGAGCAAGTTTGCCCTGCTGGGCCCGGCCCGGCCACAAGTGGCCATCTGGCTGGTGATCAATGAAGGGGAGCGGCGCATTCTGCCAGATCAGTCCAGCGATGGCTGGGCTGCCGCCCTGCGTACCCAGGCCCAGGCGATGGGGCTGCCGGTCAGCATTCCGCTGATGGACTTGGACGACAACATGGCGGTCAACGCCACCGACGTCTGGGGCCGCTTCGCCGACCCCATCCTCAAGGCGAGCCAGCGCTATGGCGCAGAGATGGTGGTGTTGGGCAAGCTGACGCCCGATGGCAAGGAGGAAGGCAAGTGGAGCATCGACTGGGGACTCTACGGCCCCAAAGCGGGCGGTGAGCTGAGCGAACTGACCAAGGGCGAGGGCGCCGGCACCCAGGCCGAGGTGGCGCAGACGTTCGCCGATGCCTTGGCAGGCTGGCTGGTGCAGAACTATGGGGCGCGCATCTCGGGTGTCGCCTCCAGCCAGACACTGGTGGTGGAGGGGTTGTCCGGCATCGACGGCATGATCACTGTGCAGAAGATGTTGCAGGGAATGGCCAGCGTCACCAAGGTGGAGATTGGCAAACTGGAGGGGGACAAGGTGACCTTCAACCTGAGCCTGCAAGGGGACAAGGCCGAGCTCATCCGCGGGCTGCAGCTGGAGAGCCGGCTGCGCCAGCTGGCGGATACCCCCGAGGGGCTGAGCTATCAATGGTCGCAGCCCTGATCCTGGCAAGGATCCTGACCGGCTGGCCGGGCATAACCAGCGTGGGCCCAGGGTGCGGTTTTTCGCGCCGGCCAAGGAGTAGCCGCTTTCGTTAGCAATGGTCGCAGCCTCGATCCTTTATGAGGATCCACACCGCCCGGCATCGTCCGGGCGGTTCTCTATCCGCCTTCGCGATGATACACTTGCCCGCAAATGTCACAGTCAAAGCCCAACGAGTGAAGCAACCGGCCCAACTGTCTTTAGCCGTACAACTACCGGATGATGAAACCTTCGTCAGTTTTTATCCCGGCAACAATGCTCATCTGATCACCGCCCTCAAAAATGCGGCCATTGGTCAGGGCTCACCTTTCCTCTATTTCTGGGGGGCCAAGGGATCGGGCCGCTCCCATCTGCTGCACGCCACCTGCGCCGAGGTCAATGCCCGCGACGCCGCAGCCGCTTATCTCTCCCTCGATCAGTTTGAACAGCTCGATCCCAGCATGCTCGACGCCCTCGAAAGCCTGCCGCTGGTCTGCCTCGACAGCCTGGAGGCGATCGCCGGCAATGCGCTGTGGGAGCGGGCCCTGTTCGATTTTTACAACCGTTGGCAGGAGAAGGGCGAGGGTACTCTGGTGGTGACCGGTTGCAGCGCGCCGCGCAAACTGGGTCTGCAACTACCGGATCTCGCCTCGCGGCTGGACTGGGGAGTGAGTTTCCACCTCGACGAGCTGGACGATGAAGGCAAGCTCAGTGCCCTGCAGCTGCGTGCCGAGCTGCGGGGCTTCAAACTGCCCATCGACGTGGGTCGCTTCCTGCTCAACCGTCTCTCGCGCGACATGCGCACCTTGCTCACCACTCTCAATCAGCTCGACAACGCCTCCTTTCGTGCCAAGCGCAAGCTGACCATTCCCTTTGTCAAAGAGATCCTCGAGCTCTGAGAACCTGGCCACGTTCTTACTGCGAGGCCGTGAGCAAGGCTCATGTGCTGCTCGGAATCCTCATGTATCCATATACACTCCGGTTCCTGCGCTGCTCTTCACCTTGCTGACGACCTCTCGTCACAGACCGTGAACAGGTTCTATCGCTTTGTTCCTTCTCCCTTCGGGAGAAGGGCCTTTCAAAAAAGAAACCCCGGCCAGTGGCCGGGGTTTTGCTATCTCAAGGACTCTCTCAAAGAGTTCTGCCTATCAGTGGAACTGATCTTCTTCGGTCGAGCCGGTCAGCGCGGTCACCGAGGATTGGCCACCCTGAATGACGGTGGTCACCTTGTCGAAGTAACCGGTACCCACTTCCTGCTGGTGTGCCACGAAGGTGTAACCCCGCTCGGCAGCGGCGAACTCCGGCTGCTGCACCATCTCGACATAGTGCTTCATCCCTTCGCCACGGGCGTACTGGTAAGCCAGCTCGTACATGTGGAACCACATGTTGTGGATACCCGCCAGGGTGATGAACTGGTACTTGTAGCCCATGTCGGACAGCTCCTGCTGGAAGCGGGCGATGGTGGCATCGTCCAGGTTCTTCTTCCAGTTGAAACTCGGCGAGCAGTTGTAGGCCAGGATCTTGTCCGGGTACTGGGCCTTGATGGCCTCGGCAAACTTGCGCGCCTCGTCCAGATCCGGCTTGGCGGTTTCGCACCACACCATGTCGGCGTAAGGGGCATAGGCCAGACCACGGGAGATGGCCTGTTCGATACCGGCCTGCACCTTGTAGAAACCTTCTGAGGTGCGCTCACCGGTCAGGAAGCCGGCATCGTACGGATCGGCGTCCGTGGTCAGCAGGTCGGCGGCGTTGGCGTCGGTACGGGCGATCACCAGGGTGGTGGTGCCGCAGACGTCGGCTGCCAGACGGGCCGCGATCAATTTCTGCACCGCTTCCTGGCTCGGTACCAGTACCTTGCCGCCCATGTGGCCGCACTTCTTGACGGAAGCGAGCTGATCTTCAAAGTGCACGCCAGCGGCGCCCGCTTCAATCATCCCCTTCATCAATTCGAAGGCGTTCAGCACGCCGCCGAAACCGGCTTCGGCATCCGCTACTATGGGCAGGAAGTAGTCGATGAAGCCCTTGTCCTGCGGGCCCACCTTGTTGGCCCACTGGATCTGGTCGGCACGGGCGAAGGAGTTGTTGATGCGTTCCACCACCGACGGCACCGAGTTGGCCGGGTAGAGGGACTGATCCGGGTACATGGTGGAGGAGAGGTTGTTGTCCGCTGCCACCTGCCAGCCGGAGAGGTAAATTGCCTCGATGCCCGCCTTGGCCTGTTGCACCGCCTGACCGCCGGTCAGCGCGCCGAGGCAGTTTACATAGCCTTTCTTGGCGCCGCCGTGGATCAGTTCCCACAGCTTGTCGGCACCACGCTGGGCCAGGGTGTGCACCGGTTGCAGGCTGCCACGCAGGTTTACCACGTCTTCGGCGCTGTAGCCGCGCTTGATCCCTTTCCAGCGGGGGTTTTCCGCCCAGTCTTTCTCGATAGCCTGGATCTGTTGCTCACGGGTCAGTGCCATATCAGTTCCCTCTTTCATTGATTTCACGTTTCCATTGACTTGTTATTGGCGAGCCCCGCTGGGGAGGCCCGTAGTTCAGAGCCGCTCGTAACCGGGCAGCGTCAGAAAATCGATCAGAGTATCGGCGCAGGTGATCTGTTCCATCAGCTCGCTCGCCTCGGCGAAGCGGCCTGCTTGCCAGCGCTCGGTCCCCACTTCGGCTTTGACCACCTCCTGCTCCTCGGCCAGCATCTGGCGGAACAGATCTTTGGTCACCACCTTGCCGTTCGACAGGCTCTTGCCGTGGCGGATCCACTGCCAGATGGAGGTGCGGGAGATCTCGGCGGTGGCGGCGTCTTCCATCAGACCGTAGATGGGCACACAGCCATTGCCGTTGATCCAGGCTTCCAGGTATTGCAGCGCCACCCGGATGTTGGTGCGCATGCCTGCCTCGGTGCGCTCGCCCTCGCAGGGGGCCAGCAGCTCGGCGGCTGTGATGGGGGCATCTTGCTCGCGCAGCACGCCGATCTGGTTGCTGGCGCCAGCCGGGATGGCGGCGTTGAACACCGCCATGGCGGTATCGGCGAGGCCGGGGTGGGCCACCCAGGTACCGTCGTGGCCGTTGTTGGCTTCACGCTCTTTATCTGCCTTCACCTTGGCAAATACCTGTTCATTCACGGCAGGATCTTTCGCCGGGATAAAGGCCGCCATGCCACCCATCGCCAGTGCGCCGCGCTTGTGACAGGTCTTGATCAGCAGCCGCGAATAGGCGGAGAGGAAGGGTTTATCCATGGTCACCACCTGGCGGTCCGGCAGGACGCGATCAGAGTGGTTCTTCAAGGTCTTGATGTAGCTGAAGATGTAATCCCAGCGGCCACAGTTGAGGGCGACGATGTGATCCTTCATCTGATAGAGCAGCTCATCCATCTCGAACACCGCTGGCAGGGTTTCGATGAGTACGGTGGCCTTGATGGTGCCGCGGGGCAGGCCGAACTTGTCCTCGGTCCAGGCGAACACTTCGCTCCACCAGCGCCCTTCCAGATGGCTCTGCAGCTTGGGTACGTAGAAGTAGGGGCCGGAGCCCTTGGCCAGCAGCGCCTGATAGTTGTGCAGGAAGTAGAGGGCGAAGTCGAAAAGGCCGCCGGGAATGGGAGCTCCATCGAAGGTGACATGTTTTTCCGGCAGATGCAGACCGCGCACCCGGCAGATGAGTACGGCCGGATCGGCGTTCAGGGTGTAGGACTTCCCTTCCGGGCTGGTGTAGGAGACGGTGCCGTTGACCGCATCGCGCAGGTTGATCTGACCCTCGATCACCTTGTTCCAGGCCGGTGCCAGCGAATCCTCGAAGTCCGCCATGAATACCTTGACGTTGGCGTTGAGGGCGTTGATCACCATCTTGCGCTCGACCGGGCCGGTGATCTCCACACGGCGATCTTGCAGGTCGGCGGGAATGCCGCGCACCGTCCAGTCTCCGGCGCGGATATGGGCGGTTTCAGGCAGAAAATCGGGCAGCTCGCCGCCGTCGATGCGGGCCTGACGCGCCACACGTTGTTTCAACAATTCGTCCCGTTGGGGAGCAAAGCGTTCCACCAGTTCGGATACCAGGGCCACCGCATCCGGCGTCAGAATTTGCGCGTAATCGGGATGCGTCTCGCCCTGGATGCGCAGACGAGCGCTGCAGTGGGTCTGGGCCGGTGCCGACATAGGGTTCACTCCTTTGAGAATTACATTTTGAACTAATTAACTACGACTAAAGTCGATCCCTGTTTTTTCAAACTTCCCGTAACAACGGGGTAACACGATTCATAAGGTGCGAAATATTGCTCTATTCGTCAACAGGTTTTTTAAAACGCACGTTTTGGTCATGATGTTAAGTTGATGTTTATAAAGAGCTTATGTGATTAGCGTAAAAACTCTATGCAGATGGTTATGCTCTTGTTTTTCATCCCCTGCCGGTGGAGGATGGTGAGGGGGGATAGGGATACAGGTATGTAAGTTATTACGTAATAAAATTACAAATGCAAAAACAAATCCCGACCTAACTCCAAGCTTATAAAAAACACATGTATGAAATGAAAGATGTAAACCCAGCAGGCATATAACTCCTGCTGGCGTTAAGGAGGGAACGTTTGTTTAAAACAAACTAGGCTAAAAGGGGTCGAATGGGATCTGGTCGGCAGAAGAGGAGAAAGTGAGGCGCAATAACGTAGGTTTGTATCACTTGGGTTGATGAGGAGCCTGGGGGCGGGGAGGGGATGTAGCAGTGGATATGACTACTGTAGTTTAGTTATTCAGCATTTTATTGTTATTTGTGTCAGCGGGCCATCCTGGCCCTCAAAGGAGGTAAAACGGGGCGCCATTTCCAGTGCCACTGCCATTTTCTCCCGGTAGTTCAAGAGCGGCATGTCTGCGCCGTCGGCTCAGTAATCATCGTCCGGGGCCGCCAGATCGACGACATCGAGTCGCACCACCGGGCCGTGTTCGGTCGCATACTGATTGGTTGCCGACTCGGTAGCCGGTTGGGGCAGGGGTGCGTACTCGGGCTGTGTGTCAACTGCTTTGGTCATGGGTGCTTGCCTCATTGATTGCAAGCCGGTCGGTGACTCCATCACCCGTGCTCCCACCTCCCTGTTTGAACTGCCGGCGGAAAAGTTGCGTATCCTAGCGGGACTCTTGAAAGGTTTCAAGCGGTTCTGAATGAAATTTGTACCACAACTATGTGGTGACTCTGCGACAGGCTCACCCAGAAAGAGCATTCAGACGGTCGGCTGATGCGCTGCGACAGTGGTGGCGGAAATATAAAGCAGGCAAAAAAATAGCCCAGTCGCGAGACTGGGCTATTTTCGGGGAAATTGGTCGGTGTGAGAGGATTCGAACCTCCGACCCTCTACACCCCATGCAGATGCGCTACCTGGCTGCGCTACACACCGACGAGGTCAGTTCGAGCTGACGGGGAGGAAGTCTAATGTTCCGCACCTTTGGACGCAACTCCTTTTTTATCATAGAGATGCTGACTGCTTCTTTATTGCTCAGCACAGATGGAACTTGGGGGCGCCAGCGGGATTTGGCATAATCGCCGCCCCGCCGCAGGCATGGATGGCGGGATCCCTGCCACAGAGATCGGCGGCACGGGGCCGTAATACCGTCTTTCGCCGACAGCATGATCTGTCGTCATCAACCAGTCAGAGAGGAGCAGGGCGTGAAACCATCGGACGTTGCAGCACAGGCGAGCCAGCGCGAGCAGGATGAACGCTGGATGCGCCATGCCATGGCGTTGGCCGAGAGGGCGGAGGGGATCGGCGAGATCCCGGTCGGGGCCGTGCTGGTGCTGGGTGACGAGATCGTGGGGGAGGGCTGGAACCGCTCCATCAGCGAGCACGATGCCTGTGCCCATGCCGAAGTGATGGCGATCCGGGCCGCCGGCGTTCGGCTGCAAAACTACCGTCTGCTCGACACCACCCTCTATGTGACACTGGAGCCCTGCTGCATGTGCGCCGGTGCCCTCATCCACAGCCGGGTCAAACGGGTGGTCTACGGCGCCCGTGACCTCAAGACTGGCGCGGCGGGTTCGGTGTTCGAGATCTTGCAGGACCCGCGCCACAACCACGGGGTCGAACTGATTGGCGGTGTGCTGGCCGATGCCTGCTCGGCCCAGCTGTCGGATTTCTTCCGGCGGCGGCGCGCCGAGAAAAAGGCCGCCAGATTGGCACTGCAACAAAGCGGCGGCTCCGCCGACTGAGAACGGCGAAGTCGGCGAGGCCGCCTTCGCACGTTATCTTTTCCTTTATCTTCTTTTAAAACAGATGGTTGGCAATGCTGTCTGCCAGCGAGTTCAGGTCTGAATGCCCCTTCAAAATAACCTCTTCCCAGAGGGCCTTGATGTAACAAAACTGTCATGCAACCGCCATATAATGCCGCCAAGCCTAGCTCACATTGAGGTTTTGCATGTCATCGGAATCGATAAACTTAGGTATGGCGGGCAGCAGAAAGCGCCGTATCAAGGATAAGTTGGCCAAGTACGGGGTCACCACGGGTGGTGCTCTGGTACTGGTTGCCCTGTTGCTCATTTTCTTCTACCTGCTCTATGTGGTGAAACCCATCTTCAATGGCGCCACGATGGAGCCGACCGCGTCATTTACCTTGCCCGTGGCGGGCAAGACCGCCTGGCTCGGGGTGGAAGAGCAGAACGAGATTGGCTATCGCTTCAGCGACAAAGGCCAGGTCAACTTCTTCGCCGTCCAGGGGGATGGCAAGGTCAAGGTGGGCCAGGTGCTGGGTCAGGCGCAGGTGAAGGGTGACATCACCGCCGTCGCTCCGCCCGCGCCAGGCCAGAAGCTCATCGCCTATGGTTTTGCCGATGGCAAGGCCCAGGTGGTGCAGCCCTATTTCAAGGTCTCCTATCCCAACGACGTGCGGGTCATCGAGCCCAGCCTGCAGTCCCCCTTCGGCGAAGAGCCGGTAGTGGTGGACCCCCAGGGCAAGGCGCTGACGCTCATGGTGTTTGAAGCCACCAAGGACAAGATGGCCACCGCTGCCGTGACCGCCGATGGTCGTGGCGTGATGGCGGTGATGAGCGGCGAGGAGAACTTCCTCTCCGGTGACATCGAGTGGAGCGCCCAGAACTACAGCATCCCGTCGCTGCCGCGTCATGTGGATCAGATGCTGCTGACCCCCAACCTGCGCATTCTGTTCGTGCGCGAAGGCAACCGCCTCTCCGTCTACGACATTCACAACCTCAATGACATCTCCCTGCGCGATGTCATGGAGATCAACGCTCCCAATGCCAACGTGACCCGGGTCGAGCTGCTCTCCGGCGCCTCCTCCCTGCTGGTGGGCAATGACAACGGCGTCATCTCCCAGTGGTTCGAAGTGGCCCGGGATGGCAAGCGCCAGTTCACCCAGATCCGTGACTTCAAGGGCGATGGTGCCGTGGCGCAGCTGACCCCGGAACACTTTCGCAAGGGTTTCATCAGTGCCGACAAAGAGGGCACCGTCAGCTTCTTCCACGCCACCGGCGAGACCAAGCTGCTGAGCGAGAAGGTAGAGGGCGGCGCCCTGTCAGCCCTGGCCATCTCCCCCCGTCACAACGTGCTGCTGATGCAGCAGGGGGATGCCTTCAAGCTGTTCGCGGTGGAGAACGAGCACCCCGAGGTGACCTGGTCGGCCCTCTGGCAACAGGTGTGGTATGAAGGCTATCCCGAGCCCCAGTACGTGTGGCAGTCCACCTCCGCCAGCAACGACTTTGAAGCCAAGTTGAGCCTGGTGCCGCTGGTGTTCGGCACCCTCAAGGCCTCCTTCTATGCCATGGTGTTTGCGGTGCCGCTCGGCGTCGCCGGTGCCATCTACACCGCCTACTTCATGTCGGCGGGGTTGCGCAAATACGTCAAGCCGACGGTGGAGATCATGGCGGCCTTGCCGACCGTTATCCTGGGCTTCCTGGCCGGTCTGTGGCTGGCACCCATCATCGAGGGGGCGCTGCCCGGCGTGGTACTGCTGTTGATCCTGCTGCCGATGGGAATGCTGCTGACCGCCTTGATCTGGAACTACCTGCCGGAGCGCGGCAAATCCTGGCTGCCGGAAGGGTGGCACGCCATCTTGCTGATCCCGGTGCTGCTGCTGATTGGCTGGGGCGCCTTCGCGGTGAGCCCGCTCATCGAGAACGCCTTCATGCACGGTGATTCGCGCATCTGGCTGACCCATGAGATGGGCATCAAGTTCGACCAGCGTAACTCGCTGGTGGTGGGTATCGCCATGGGCTTCGCGGTCATTCCGACCATCTTCTCCATCGCCGAAGACGCGGTCTTCTCGGTGCCCAAGCACCTTACCCAGGGCTCGCTGGCGCTGGGGGCGACCCCCTGGCAGACCCTGAGCCGGGTGGTGATCCTCACCGCGAGCCCGGGCATCTTCTCGGCGGTGATGATGGGCCTTGGCCGCGCGGTGGGCGAGACCATGATAGTGCTGATGGCCACCGGCAACACGCCCATCATGGACTTCTCCATGTTCCAGGGGCTGCGCACCCTGGCCGCCAACATCGCGGTGGAGATGCCGGAATCGGAAGTGGGCAGCTCGCACTATCGGGTGCTGTTCCTCGCTGCCTTCGTGCTGTTCGTGTTCACCTTCTTGTTCAATACCCTGGCCGAGTTCATCCGTCAGCGGTTGCGTGAAAAATACAGCTCTCTGTGATGGGCTGCTCTGAAAGGACCGAGGAATCGACAATGGGTAAGTGGTTTAAATCGGGGGCCCCCTGGATCTGGATGACCGGCGGCGCCGTCAGCCTGAGTCTGGTAGCGGTACTGGGTCTGCTGCTGCTGATCGGCTGGCGTGGTCTGGTCTACTTCTGGCCCCATCCCATCTATGAGTGGCAACTGGAAGACGCCCAGGGCAACAAGAGCGTGCTGATCGGCGAAATCAACGACCGCGAGCTGGTGCCGGTAGAGCGGCTGCGGGCCGCCGGCCTGCCGCTGGTAGGGGAAGAGCGCGAGCTGCTGACCCGCTATCTGGTCAAGACCGGCAACCGCGAGTTCGTCGACCTGGACTTTCGCTGGGTGCTGGAGACCGACATCAAGTCCCAGAGCCTGCCGACCGAGCTGGCCATGGTAGAGCGTGCCACTAACGGCAACTTCTACGGCTACATCGTCGGGGTGAAAGAGGATGGCAAGGCGCTGACCGAGAACCTGCATCCTGCCCTGCAGCGGGTGCTGGCGCGGGCCAACGGTCTCTCCGAGCAGGCCGACGATCTGCAAAAAGGGGACATCGGCAGCATCAACTATCAGCTGGAGCGGCTGCGCCTGAAAGAGCGCAAGGCCGGGCTGGACGACAAGCTGACCGATCAGCTTAAAGCCGAGCTGGCGAGCGAGCGTCAGGCCCTCAACGACCGTTATCAGGTGCTGGAAAAAGAGCTCTTCTCCCTGCGCGCCCAGGCGGACAGAGACAGCATCACGGTCAAGGACATGCGCGGCGAGCTGGTGACCATGCCCATGTCCAAGGTGCTGGACGTGGTGTGGCCCAACGACATGAGTCTGCCGGCCAAGGTGGGCTACTGGTTCCACCAGATCGGCAAGTTTGTCTCCGACGATCCGCGCGAGGCCAACACCGAGGGCGGGGTGTTCCCGGCCATTTTCGGCACCGTCTTCATGGTGTTCCTGATGGCGATCATCGTGACTCCGCTCGGCGTGGTGGCGGCGGTCTACCTGCACGAATACGCGGGCAAGAACAGCCTGACCAAGATCATCCGCATCGCGGTGATCAACCTGGCGGGCGTGCCCTCCATCGTGTACGGCGTGTTCGGTCTGGGCTTCTTCGTCTACACCCTCGGTGGTTCGCTGGACCAGCTGTTCTATCCGGAAGCGCTGCCGAGCCCGACCTTTGGCTCCCCCGGTGTCATCTGGTCGGCGCTGACCCTGGCGATCCTGACCCTGCCGGTGGTGATCGTCTCCACCGAAGAGGGGCTGGCCCGGATCCCGAGCACCATCCGCCAGGGCTCGCTGGCACTGGGAGCCACCCAGGCCGAGACCCTGTGGCGCATCGTGCTGCCGATGGCGAGCCCGGCCATCATGACCGGTCTCATCCTGGCCATCGCCCGCGCGGCCGGTGAAGTGGCGCCGCTGATGCTGGTGGGGGTGGTGAAACTGGCGCCGACCCTGCCGATGGACGGCAACTTCCCGTACCTGCACGTGGAGCGCAAGTTCATGCACCTGGGCTTCCACATCTATGACGTCGGCTTCCAGAGCCCCAACGTCGAGGCGGCGCGCCCCCTGGTCTACGCCACCTCCTTCCTGCTGGTGACGGTGATCGTCGGCCTCAACCTGACGGCCATCGGGATCCGCAACCACTTGCGCGAGAAATTCCGGTCGCTGGAACATTGATAGACCAGCACCACAGAGACGGGCAGGGAACGGGGTTCCCTGCCAGCCAAGCGTTCCGGCCGCGGGCAATGAGAGTGCCTGCCGCCACCGACAGATTTTGAGGTAACAGATGATCAACGTAACGACCGCATCCAGCCAGCACACCGCGACCGACCTGCTCAACCTGAGCCCGGAGCAGACCGCGCTGGAAGTGAAGGATCTCAACCTGTACTACGGCAACAAGCAGGCGCTGTTCAACGTCAACATGAAGATCCCCAAGGGCCAGGTCACTGCCTTCATCGGCCCCTCCGGCTGCGGCAAGTCCACCCTGCTGCGCTGCATCAACCGGATGAACGACCTGGTGGAGATCTGCCGCATCGAGGGCGAAATCCAGCTGCACGGCCACAACATCTACGACAAGAGCGTCGATGTCTCCGCCCTGCGTCGTCAGGTGGGCATGGTGTTCCAGCGCCCCAACCCCTTCCCCAAGTCCATCTACGAGAACGTGGTCTATGGCCTGCGCCTGCAGGGCATCAATGATCGCCGCACCCTGGACGAGGCGGCCGAGCGCTCACTGCGCGGCGCGGCCCTGTGGGACGAGGTGAAGGATCGGCTGCACGACAACGCCTTCGGCCTCTCCGGCGGTCAGCAGCAGCGACTGGTGATTGCCCGTGCCATCGCCATCGAGCCGGAAGTGCTGCTGCTCGATGAACCGACCTCGGCGCTCGACCCCATCTCCACCCTCACCATCGAGGAGCTGATCAACGAGCTCAAGAGCCAGTTCACCGTGGTGATCGTGACCCACAACATGCAGCAGGCGGCGCGGGTCTCGGATCAGACCGCCTTCATGTACATGGGCGAGCTCATCGAGTACTCGGACACCAACACCATCTTCACCACCCCGGCCAAGAAGAAGACCGAAGACTACATCACCGGCCGTTACGGTTAAGTGCTGGCGATGGAGATGAGCAAAATGAGCATCAACAAACAGATTACCGGTCAGTTCAACGACTAAGGCATACTCGGAGCATTAAGGATTATTTGTATGGACAATATGAACCTCAACAAACACATCTCCGGTCAGTTCAATGCCGAGCTCGAGAGCGTGCGCAACCAGGTGCTGGTGATGGGCGGGCTGGTGGAGCAGCAGCTGACCGACGCCATCGCGGCGATCCACGATCAGGATCTGGACGCGGCGCGCAAGATCGTCGCCAACGACCACAAGGTCAACGCCATGGAAGTGGCGATCGACGAGGAGTGCACCCGCATCATCGCCAAGCGCCAGCCCACCGCCTCCGACCTGCGACTGGTGATGGCCATCATCAAGACCATCACCGATCTCGAGCGCATCGGCGATGTGGCGGACAAGATCGCCCGCATGCTGACCGACAACGCCAACAAGCCGCAGCCGCCGCTGGTGTCGCTGGAGAACATGGGGCGCCGCACCATCAAGATGCTGCACGACGTGCTGGACGCCTTCGCCCGCATGGATCTGGACGCGGCGCTGGCGGTCTACAAGGAAGATGACAAGGTGGACCGCGAATACGAGTCCATCATCCGCGAGCTGATGACCTACATGATGGAAGATCCGCGTACCATACCGCAGGTGCTCAACGTGCTGTGGGCGGCGCGGGCCATCGAGCGGGTGGGGGATCGCTGCCAGCACATCTGCGAGTACATCGTCTATTACGTCAAGGGCAAGGACGTGCGCCACACCAAGGCGGACGATCTGGGCACCCTGCTGGGGAAAGGGTGAGTCTGAGATGCATAAAAAGGCGCTTTGAGCGTCTTGATGTTTGATTTTATGCTTTTGAAATAAAAGGATTTATTTTTATTTCTGTCCACAACTTGACCACGTCGATAAAAAGGAGGCTCAGGCCTCCTTTTTTGTATCTATAAACTACTGTTTTATATCGATTTTCTATATTTAGTGTCCATATTATGTCCACGCTTTTCATTGATGTGGTCACTTCTGCCGTTCTGCCAGTTTCACCTGGAGTACTGTGATCATCGGCGAGTATCTCCTCCGCTTATCTGGATAATGCTCTTGGGCCAACACTGTTGGTGGTATCTGCATTGACTCGTCAGTTATTGACGGAGCTTGTTTGAGTCTGTGACGTCTATTGGATTTCAATATCTTGATATTGACGTGTGACATTATTACTCATACTGTGGCTCTTAAATGGATTCACTTGGGTTTATTGATGGGCAACGCAGCAAAGGTCGGCGACATCGGTACAGACCACGATGGTTTTCGGCCTACAAAAGTGACAGCAGGTTCTCCAGATGTTTTTATTGATGGTTTGTCTGCTGCAAGAGTCGGTGATCCCCTTGAGCCTCACGACAAGCCAAATCACCCGCCTCATCCTAGAGAAATTGCTGAGGGCTCAAGCAGCGTTTTTGTAAATGGGAAACCACTAGCCTTTACTGGCAAAGGGATTTCTTGCGGAGGGGTCATCATTGGTGGCGGCACAGTCACTGTCGGTGACTCTGGACCAGGAGGCAGTTCATCAATTTCCTCCCTTCTCTCAAATGCAAAGTGGATTGGCTTCACCATGCCAGCAGCGTTTGATTACGATGGCGTCAAGTGCATAGCTACCCTGGACGATGGTTCTGTGGTTCAGGGCCAATTCAATCAGCAGAATCAGGTGATGTTTTCGTCTATCTCGGGGGCTACGTGCGTGAAGCTAGAAGTTGAGAGCTTTGAGCATGAACAAATTGGCCAAAGTTTAGCGGAAGTATTACTTGGAAAAATCATCGGGTAATGGTGTATGGCATACGCACAAGTAGATGGTAGCTTTTCGGCAAAGCAGCAACATCCAGTTGAAGACCCCGTTTTAAGCAAAGCATTGGCCGCTTTTGAAGGAGCTGCAATCAAGTTCTCTACTGATGCAATTAGTGATGCAAATGTAAGAAGCAGTTATACCTCGAACATCAAGAGAGTTGTTACAGAGGTCAAGCAGTTGGCTGCGGCGAAGAAAATATCGGTAAAAGAGGCTGCGGAGTTTTGCTATGAGATGCGCAATCAGATCATGGCTGAACATAGAAAATATACCTCTGCTCAAGGGTTAGCTTTGGCTGAGCGTCATAAAAAAGCACCACCGTCTTTGGATCAGTTGTTTGATAAATACGCCAAGAAAAAGTTTGGTAAGGATTTCAAAAGCTTGTCTGCCCAGCAGAAAGGAGCGATTCATTACGAAATCATTGAGTCATCTGCCCGCGATAACCCCAAGTTCACCACCGCAAATCGCCGCCTTAAAGTTCTTGGTAAGGTAGGGGTTATTGTAACTGCAGCTTTGGCAACTCACGCAGTGCTCAATGCAGATAACAAGCCTAAAGAAGCGGTGAAGCAGGGGATGCAGATAGGTGGTGGTGTTGCAGGAGGATGGCTGGCTGGTTTGGCAGTATCTTCTGTGTGCGGCCCTGGTGCTCCTTTTTGTGCAATTGCCTTGGTTCTATTAGGTAGTATTGCAGGTGGTGTGGCGGGCTCTGTTGTCGCCGATAGCCTTGATGAAGAAATAGAGGAATTTACCCGTTGGCAGATCAACTGACAGATAGGGATTTGTGCGAAGCTTTATCAGATATCTTTGTTGATAACGAAGTTGACTATGATTATATCGCTTCAGTTGCTAGGAACTTTCCATTGGATCATGTTGAGTCCGTGCTATTTGAGTGGGTTGCACCAGTTTGCTACAGCAATGGCCTCTCTCCGGTTCCTCCTATCTGGTCTGGTTTTGAAAGCGAAGCTCTGTGGCGTGATATCCAAGATCTCATAGCCAAAGAGAAAAGTGCAGGTTTGGTCAGGAAGGGGATTATCAATATCAGACAACGATATCTTAGAAGAGAGTATGGCGATGAATGGCGCAAGCTATCTGCCCTGCTGACTCAAAATTGATAAAGTTGCCGCAGAGGTGTTGTTATATAAGGCTGCAACATTTCAGTTATCAAATTAGCAATAAGTATGCCTAACTTATTGAAATTATAAGCTTTCTAACTGGTTCAAAGCACTCTTGCAGATCCTCTCCCCACATTCAAATTCCTACAGAAAGTAGGCTTGCCCTAATACATTCAACGAGTTAGGTTTTTTCTTAGACCGTTTAATACCCCACCAAACTGTAAAACTCTGCAAAAAAGATCCTTTTTTGCAGATCCTCAACGCTATGTGGATCCTTAATGTCGCGCGGTCTGGGCCTATGGTTTTGCGGTAATCCATTTTTGCAAAAAAATTATTTGATGAGCTCCGCAGGCGGGAGCGGATGAGCGCGGATTCCGTGACGCAGACGCGGCGGTGGGCGTCGCCGCCATGTGCTGGGAGGCTGTGAGCGTGCGTAGGCTTCACGTATGATGCAGCGCTGCCCGATGGCTGCCTCTTCATGCGGCGCCATTCCCTGGCCATGCTCAGGCGCTGTCAGGCAGATAGAAGAAGGCCCCACACTGTGGGGCCTTCTTCGCTTGATGGTTTACTCGATGATGGGGGAGAGCTGGCCGGCCAACTGCTTGGCCTGTTGGCCATGTCCGGTCATGGCACCGCAGTTACCTGGGGCTGGCCCACTACCGTGGGTGTGGCTGGCAGTGGCTGCGGCCAGCTGTTCCACCACGTTCATCAGCTGCAGCAGCAGTTGGAAGATGTTCACATCCTCGGTCCCCATCCACGAACGAGGCGCCTCCAGGTGTTGCAGCTCGCCGGCAACTGCCCGGCGCAGTTGGCCCACCACCTCGACCAGATCCCCTGCCGTGGTCTGGCTCATGTTGCCCAGGCTTCCCAGGGTGAGATCATCCCCGGCCAGCAGTTCGACGGCGCCGAGCGCCTCGATGAGCTTGAGGCCGCCCACCTCCTCGATGCTGTGCTGGGCCACCTGCAGCCGATGCTGGCCATGTTCCCCCAGGTAGTCGTCACTCTGGTGGTACATCTGCAGGGCACGGTCGTGCAGGCGTCGGTCGGTGTGGCGGGAGAGGTTGCCCACTGTGTCGGTGCGGCTGAACACCTCGGCCCGTTGCTGCTGCAGCTGCTCGCCCGGGGCGATGTCCGGCAGGGGCCAGCCACTGCCGAGCACGGTGCGGATAAAGGGCCGGTCGGCCCGCCCGAAGGCGAACCCCAGCTCAACCAGCGTCCCCTCGATGGGGAACTGCAGCAGGCCCTGTTCCTGCCCACC
>DWSA01000001.1:0-64402 GCA_018244955.1 Ardaris pityusa | reverse complement strand
AAAAAGCGGCAGCATCACCCGGGTCGGCCCCTATCTGGACGAACAGGGTCAAGCCCGCCTCGACTTTATCGCCCCGCTCCCCATGGCGGGCGACAAATCGCCTTTCATCGTGTTGCAGATAAGCCGCAGTGACGGGCTCAACAACATTCTCAAGTCCTGGCCGGTGCCGGACAGCAGCGGTGAGGCCCTGCTGTTTCGCCGCAGCGGCGATCAAGTCCAGTTTCTCAACGATGTGCGCTATCGCCCCGGTTCGGCTCTCACCCTGCATTTGCCCGTCAGCAGCAAGGAGTTGCTGGCAGTCCAGTTCCTGCAGCAGAGTCGCAATGAAGAGGGCAAGGCGCTCCTCTTTGGCAAGGATTACCGCAACACGCCCGTGTTTGGCACCGTACAGCCGGTCATGGGTACCGACTGGTATCTGCTGGCCAAGATAGACAAGGCCGAACTCACCCGGGCGGAGCTCAAAGAGAGCGTCTGGATCGGGTTGATCGGCCTGCTGGTGCTGCTTATCGCCAACACCGGCATCGTGCTGCTGCGCCAGCACACCCGGTTGCAGATGGCCGAGCAGGTTCGCCAGTCCCAGGCCGGCCGCCTGCAGGCGCTGCAACTGCTCTCCGCCATTGCCGACAGCTCGGAAGATGCCATCTTCGCCAAGGACAGAGAGGGCAAATATATCCTGTTCAACCGTGCCGCCAGCCAGTTCGTCGGCAAATCGGCCAGCGAGATGCTGGGTCAGGATGACACGGCCATCTTTCCCCCCGATCAGGCCCGCATGCTGATGGCGCTAGGCGAACAGGTGATCGCCAGCAACCGGGTACAGACCCAGGAGGAGTACCTGACCCTGCCAGGCGGCGAGCGGGTGTTTCTCGCCACCAAGGGGCCGCTGCAGGACAGCGATGGCCAGGTGATAGGCATCTTCGGCATCTCTCGCGACATCACGGATTTCAAGCGGGCCGAAGCGGGCCTGCGCGAGCGGGAGGGGCTGTTTCGCGCCCTGGTGGAGCAGTCACTGGCCGGCATCTACATCATCCAGCAGGGTCAGCTCTGTTACATCAACCCAGGTTTTGCCCGCCTGTTCGGCTACGGCTCGACGGCTGCCATGTTGAAGATCGGCACCCTGCACGCCCTCGCCAGTCCGAAAGACAGCGCCAGGGTGGCTGAGCAGTTGCAGCGCTGCGAACAGGAAGACAGCGAGATCCACACCCGCTTCACCGCCCTGCACCACGACCACCAGAACATCGAGATGGAGCTCTATGGGCGCCGTGTCGATTATCGCGGCCAGCCCGCCGTGCTTGGCCTGCTGCTGGATGTCACCGAACGGGAGCAGGTCGAGCAGGCCCTGACCCGGCAGGCGAGCGAGCTCCGTCAGCAAAACAATGAGCTGGAGCGGTTCAACAAGGTGATGGTGGACCGGGAGCTGGCCATGCTGGCCCTCAAGCACAAGATCAATGAGCTGTCGCTTCAGCTCGGACAACAACCTCCCTATCCGCAGGCCCCCACCCCGCCGGAGGAGTCCCTATGATGAACTGGTCTGCGCTGTGGCACCTTCGCCAACCCAGACAGCGCTGGGGGGTCTGCCTGCTGGCGGTGCTGCTGCCCGTACTGATGCTGCAGATCCGGGTCCAGCTGCCCATCGCCTTTGGCGAGCGGCCGCTGCTGGTACTGTTCATGCTGCCCATCACCGTCTGCGCCCTGCTCGGTGGCCTGCTGCCCGGCTTGCTCTGTACCCTGGTGAGCGGTCTGCTCACCACCTACTTCCTGCTCGCCCCGCTTCACGAGCTGCGCATCGGCGCCGGGCAGGATCTGGTGCAGTGGGGCATTCTGATCGCCAACGGCGTTCTCATCAGCCTGCTCAGCGCAGCCGTGCACCGCTCCCGCGCCCGGGAAACCCAGCGCTGGCAGGAGCTCAGCAGCATCCAGTCCCGCCTGCAACAAAGCGAGACCCGCTTCCAGGCCACCTTCGAGCAGGCTGCGGTCGGCATCGCCCTGGTCTCCCCGGACGGCAAGTGGCTGCGGGTCAACCGGCGGTTGTGCGACATGCTGGGCTACCAGGCCGACGAGCTGATGGGCATGACCTTCCAGCAGATCACCCACCCGGATGATCTCTTCATCGATCAGACCTACGTGGCCCAGATGCTGGCAGACGAGCGGCAGCACTACACCCTGGAGAAGCGTTACCTGCGCAAGGGCGGCGAGGTCCTCTGGATCACCCTGACGGTGGCGCTGGTCAAGGACCTCAAGGGAAAACCGGATTATTTCATCTCGGTCATCGAGGATCACCAGCAACGCAAGGAGACCGAAGAGGCGCTGCGCCGCAACGAGGGGATCCTGCGCGAATCCCAGCACCTGGCCAAGATCGGCAACTGGCGCTGGAACATCGCCGATGACAGCCACTTCTGGTCGCCGGAGATCTACCGCATCTATGGCCGCGATCCCTCACTACCCCCGGCCATCTACCCCGAGGTAAGAAAGTACTTCACCCAGGATGGCTGGCGCGCCATCGCCCAGTCAGTCGAGCGCTGTCTGCAGGATGGCCTGCCCTACGAGTGCGATGCCGAGGTGATCCACGAGCAGGGCGAACCCATCTGGATCATCGCCCGCGGCGCCGCCCTGCGCGCCAACGACGGCACCATCGTCGAGCTGTATGGCACGGTGCAGGACATCACCGAACGCAAGCTGGCCGAGCAGCAACTGCTGCACAACCAGCAGGTGGCCCTCGATACCCAGCGCCGTGCCAGGCTGGCGGCGCTCAACCTGATGGACGACGCCATCAGCGCCCGCATCCGCGCCGAAACCACCAGCAGTGCCCTGCGCGAGAGCGAGCAGCGGTTGCTGATGGCCCAGGAGGGAGCCCACGTCGGGATCTGGGAGTGGAACATGCAGGGTGGGCGGCTCTTCTTCTCCCCCGAATGTGCCCGCCTCTATGGTCGCAGCGCCGAACAGCTCAGCGAGTTCAAGCAGTGGCACAGCTGCCTGCACCCGGACGACAAGCCCCGCCTCGACAAGTTGCTGGCCGAGCTGCCGGCAAGCGGCAAACCCATCGAGATTGAATTTCGCATCCTCTTGCCAAACGGCGACGTGCGCTGGCTCAGCAGCAAGGGCAGCATCTACCGGGATGCCCAGCAGCGCCCGCTGCGCCTGCTCGGCATTCACCTGGACATCACCGAGCGCAAGCAGGCCGAGCAGCAGTTGCGCCAGCTTTCGCTGGCGCTGGAGCAGAGCCCGGATGGCGTCTTCATCACCGATACCCAGGCCCGCATCGAATATGTCAACGTCGCCTTCCTGGCCGCCAGCGGCTACCAGCAGAGCGAGGTGATAGGACAGACCCCTTCTCTGCTGCGCTCCGGGCTCACCCCCAAGGCTACCTACATCGCCCTGTGGGATGCCATCAAGCGCGGCCAGCGCTGGCACGGCGAGTTCATCAACCGGCGCAAGGACGGCTCCCACTATCAGGTGCTCGCTACCGTCTCTCCCATTCGCCAGGAGAACGGGGCCGTCACTCACTACGTGACAGTGCAGGCCGACATCACCGAGAAGAAGCAGCTCGGCGAAGAGCTGGATCAGTATCGCTACCACCTGGAGGAGATGGTCAACGAGCGCACCCTGCAGCTGGCTCAGGCCCATCAACGGGCGGAGAGTGCCAACCGCGCCAAGAGTGCCTTCCTGGCCAACATGAGCCACGAGATCCGCACCCCAATGAACGCCATTTTGGGGCTCACCTACCTGCTCAAGCGCGACACGCCGGATCACACCCAGCAGGATCGACTGGAGAAGATCGACAACGCCGCCCAGCACCTGCTCACCATCATCAACGACATCCTGGATCTCTCCAAGATCGACGCGGGCAAGATGGCGCTGGAACAGAGCGACTTCTCCCTTACCGCCATGCTGGACAACGTCAGCGCCCTGATGAGCGAGCAGGCGCGCGCCAAGGGGCTCACCATCATAGTCGACATCGGCGACACCCCGGCCTGGGTGCACGGCGACATCACCCGCCTGCGTCAGGCTCTGCTCAACTACGCGGCCAACGCCATCAAATTCACCGAACAGGGCTCGGTCACCCTGCGGGTCAGGGTGGATCACCCGCTTGCCGGCGGCTATCTGCTGCGCTTCGAGGTGGAGGATACCGGCATCGGCATCAGCCCGGAGCAGAGCGAGAAGCTGTTTCAGGCTTTCGAGCAGGCGGATGTCTCCACCACCCGCAAATATGGCGGCACCGGCCTTGGGCTGGCCATCACCAGCCGGCTTGCCACCCTGATGGGCGGGGAAGTCGGGGTCACCAGCACCCTTGGCAAGGGCAGCTGCTTCTGGTTTACCGCCCGCCTCGCGGTGGGTCAGGGCGAACCGCAACAACCGGCAGCGCTCGAGCAGACGGTGCAGCAGGCCCTCTTCTTTGCCAACCACGCCAGGGTATTGCTGGTGGAGGACAACGCCATCAACCGCGAGGTGGTGCTGGAGCTGCTCAACAACAGCGGCCTCGTCATCGAGACGGCGGTCAATGGTCAGGAGGCGCTGGAGCGCGTCAGCCAGCACCCGTTCGATCTCATCCTGATGGACATACAGATGCCGCTGATGGATGGCTACAGCGCTACCCGGGCCATCCGTGCCCTGCCGGGCTGGGAGCAGGTCCCCATTCTGGCGCTGACCGCCAGTGCCTTCGAAGAGGACAGAAAGGCCTGCGAATCCGCCGGCATGAACGATTTCATCGCCAAACCGGTGACCCCCGCCAAGCTGTTCGAGGCGCTGCAGCAGTGGCTGCCCCACAGCACGGCCACCGCCCCCAAATACCAGCGGCGGACGACCGACCTGCTGACTGGCCCCCTCACCCGCCTGCAAAATCTGCCCGGGCTGGATCTGCAACAGGGGCTGGCGGCATTGCAGGGCAACCAGAGCAAATACGTCGCCCTGCTGCGCCACTTCGCCAGTGAGCACAGTCAGGACATGCAGCTGCTGGAGAGCCATCTGCACGCTGGCGACAGGCCGGCCGCCAGCCGGTTGATCCACACCCTGCGCGGGGTGGCCAGCACCCTTGGGCTGGTTGAACTGGCTGCCCAGAGCCAACAACTGGAGCAGGAGCTGGCCAACAACAGCCAGACCCTGGCCGAGCGGATGGTCCCCATTGCCCGCCTCCTCAGCGAACTGCCCAGTCTGCTGGGGGAGGAAGACCCCAGCCCCGTCGCAAACGCCGCGCCGCTTGGCAGCCACTGGCAACAACAGCTGCTGCGCCAGATTGAGGAGTTGCTGCTGCAGAGCGACACCGCCGTGATCCCGCTATTTGAGCAGTACGCGGCCCCCCTGCTGCTCATCCTGGGGACGCCAGGCGAGATCCTGGCTCGCCAGCTGAAAGTGTTTGATTTTGACGGTGCCCTGCTCACCCTTCGTGAGCTGCTGGCAGCAGATGGCTCTCAGCGAGGCTTGAGCGGCCAGGCGCCTGCTGGCACCAGCCGGCATCAGGGTGCGAGCAAGCTGGATAAAGGGTTGAATCACTGAATAAAGTCGTGCATATAGTGGTACTCCCCCGAGTGAAGACGCCGCCCGTTTCGGGTCTCTTTTTCCCGCGCAGGAACCCGCTGTTAAAGCATGCAAGCCACCTTTTTCACTCGCCGCCGGGCTCTCGGGCCCGTTGGCAACAACGTTAGTTTTAACAGTGCTTTACATGGAGCAACGAGCATGTTGTCAAAGCGTATTATCCCCTGCCTCGACGTCAAAGATGGCGTGGTGGTCAAGGGAGTGCAGTTTCGTAATCACGAGGTGATGGGCGGCATCGTCGAGCTCGCCCGTCGCTACGCCAGCGAGGGGGCCGACGAGCTGGTGTTCTACGACATCACCGCCTCGAGCGATGAGCGGGTGGTGGACAAAAGCTGGGTAAGCCGGGTGGCCGAGGTCATCGACATCCCCTTCTGCGTCGCCGGTGGCATCAAGAGTGTGGAGGATGCCCGCCAGATCCTGGAGTTTGGGGCCGACAAGGTTTCCATCAACTCGCCGGCACTGGCCGATCCCACCCTCATCACCCGACTGGCCGAGCGCTTCGGCGTGCAGTGCGTGGTGGTGGGCATCGACTCGTACTTTGATGCGCAGAGCGGTCACTATCAGGTCAAGCAGTTTACCGGCGACGAGAGCCGCACCCGCACCACCGCCTGGCATACCCTCGATTGGGTACAGGAGGCGCAAAAGCGTGGCGCCGGTGAAATCGTGCTGAACGTCATGAACCAGGATGGCATGCGCCAGGGCTATGATCTCGAGCAGCTCAAACTGGTGCGGGCCGTCTGCAAGGTGCCGCTCATCGCCTCCGGTGGCGCCGGTGCCATGGAGCACTTTCGCGATGCCTTCACCCTCGCCGACGTGGACGGGGCGCTGGCCGCCTCCGTGTTCCACAAAGGCCTTATCCCCATTCCCGAACTGAAACGCTGGCTGAAAACCGAAGGAGTCGCCATCCGTGAATAATCAAGCAGTAAACAACGAGCAGCCGCTCGCCGAACGCCTGGACTGGGCCAAATGTAACGGCATGATCCCTGCCATCGTCCAGCATACCGCCAGCGGCGAAGTGCTGATGCAGGGTTTTATGACCCGGGAAGCTTTGGATAAAACCCTGGCGACCGGTCAGGTCACTTTCTTCAGCCGCAGCAAGCAGCGCCTCTGGACCAAGGGGGAGAGCTCAGGCCATGTGCTTCAGCTGGTCGCCATCACCACCGACTGCGATCAGGACTCCCTGCTGATCGCCGCCAACCCCGTCGGCCCCACCTGCCATCTGGGCAACCCCTCCTGCTTCGACGGCCACCCCGTGCCGCCCCTTGGCTTCCTGGCCGAGCTCGAGCAGATCCTGGCAGCCCGCAAAGGCGCGGATCCAGCCACCAGCTACACCGCCAGCCTCTATGCCAAGGGCACCAAGCGCATCGCCCAGAAGGTGGGTGAAGAGGGTGTGGAAGTGGCGCTGGCCGCGATGGCGAAAGACAGGGAGGAGCTCATCAACGAATCCGCTGACCTGCTCTACCACCTCACCGTGCTGCTGCAAAACGAAGGGCTGGCGTTGAAGGATGTGGTGCAGCGGCTTTATGAGCGCCACACCAAATAATCGTTGAACTCATATCGACAAAACGGGCCATCAGGCCCGTTTTGTTTTACGGCTGTCGCCACCTCAACTGCCCAGCTGCTGGCGCAGCATAAATTTCTGCACCTTGCCGGTGGAGGTTTTCGGCAGCGGGGTGAAGATGATGCGCTTGGGGGCCTTGAAGTGGGCCATCTGCTCGCGGCAGAACGCGATGAGTTCTGCCTGGGTAAGCTCACGACCCTCCTTGAGCTTGACGAAGGCGCAGGGCACCTCCCCCCACTTCTCGTCCGGCATGGCGATCACCGCCACCTCGTCCACATCGGGATGGCGATAGAGCACGTCCTCCACCTCCAGACTGGAGATGTTCTCCCCGCCGGAGATGATGATGTCCTTGGATCTGTCCTTGATCTCCACGTAACCGTCCGGGTGCCACACCGCCAGATCGCCGCTGCGAAACCACCCCTCCGCCATCGCCTCGGCGCTGGCGGCCGGGTTCTTGAGATAGCCCTTCATCACCACATTGCCACGCAGCACGATTTCGCCCATGGTCTTGCCGTCCCGGGGGACCGGCTCGCCGCTGACCGGGTTGATGACCCGCATCTCTCCCTGCAGCGGTGAGGCCACCCCCTGGCGTGCTTTCAGACGCGACAGCGTGGTGGCATCCTGCCCTTGCCAGCTTCTTTGCGGTTCGCACAGCACGCAGGGGCCATAGGTTTCGGTGAGGCCGTAGACGTGGGTCACGGCGATCCCCATCGCCTCCATGCCGGCAATCACGGTGGCGGGGGGCGCCGCCCCTGCCGTCATCGCCTTGATGGGGTGATCGAGCCCGCGTTTGAGGGCCGGATCGGCGTTGTTCAGCATATTGAGTACGATGGGGGCAGCACAAAAATGGGTCACCTTGTGCTCGTGCAGTGCCTCATAGATGGCCGCCGCCTGCACATGGCGCAGGCAGACGCTCACCCCGGCCGTCGCCGCCAGGGTCCAGGGGAAGCACCAGCCGTTGCAGTGAAACATCGGCAGGGTCCAGAGATAGACGCTGTGCTTGGGCAGCTCCCAGGAGAGCACGTTGTTGACTGCATTGAGGTGGGCGCCGCGATGGTGATAGACCACCCCCTTGGGGTTGCCGGTGGTGCCGGAGGTGTAGTTCAGAGAAATCGCCTGCCACTCATCTAGCGGCAGCCAGCCGGGCTCATCCCCATTGCCCTCTGCAAGAAACCCCTCATAGTCGAGGTCGCCGACCAGCTCCCCCTCCCGGTAGAGGGGATCGTCGATGGCGATGAGGAGCGGCGCGAGTTCAATCAATGTCAGCGCCTTGCGCACCACGGCGCCAAACTCCCTGTCCACCAGCACAACCTTGCTCTGGGCATGCTGGAAGATAAAGGCCATCGACTCGGCATCGAGCCGGGTGTTGATGGTGTTGAGCACGGCGCTGCTCATGGGCACCCCGAAGTGGGCCTCGAACATGGCCGGGGTATTGGGGGCGACGATGGAGACGGTATCCCCCTCGCCGATGCCGCAGCGGCGAAGGGCCGAGGCCAGCTGGCGACAGCGTCGCTCGGTCTGGGCCCAGCTCTGGCGCAGGGGACCGTGGATCAGCGCCGGATAGTCGGGGTAGACCCGGGCGGCCCGTCCCAGAAAGCTGATGGGGGTCAGCACCTGGTAATTGGCGGGATTTTTTTCCAGATCGCGCTGATAGATGTTCTGCTCTGTCATCGGGTTCCTTCCTCGCAGGTAGCAAAAGCGGTGCGCTCCCGGGAGCGCCGGCAACCATCGTCTGGCGTCCTGCCAGAGGGTGCTCGTATCGGGGATCACAGCCTAGCGCGAGGCGATGGCCACAGGTATTAGCAAAACGTCTTAGAGGCGCCGAGCTGGCGCCGCGAATCTGACCGAGCTGCATGCTGGCGCCTGTTTTTTCAGCGACAAATGTCGACGGCCAATATCTTCGGCATAAAACCCGGCAAATAATGAATATGCTGATGCTGGCATGCAAGCTGGCCATATCAGGTTGCAGGCTTGCCGATATCGATATATTTATAAAAACCGCTGCCTGGATATTTATGGCATAAGCAAGCACATCCGTTTATTGCCAACAAATTAATGACAGATTTCTCATGAAATATATTTTGTGACGGCTTCCATAAAGCAGGCCCGCTGCGCTGTTCATGCTTCCCCTCGGCGGGTTATGGTTTTCTGGTGAAACAATCTACCGGATGTTCAATATCAGGCCAGATTTCTCGCCATACGATGCGCCACAACCAGTGAGTTTGCGCACTCCCGCTGCATGACGAAGGAACCCTATCGACCCGATATTCCGCCGAGCCCGAACCTGCTTTATCGAGGAGCATTTTATGTGTGCCGAGCCGAATACCCAGACCCGCAGACAATTTCCCACCGCGTTTACCATTTTGTTTTTGATCATGTTGTTGGCCATCGGGCTGACCTGGATAATTCCGGCGGGCGCCTATGCCAAGCTCTCTTATAATGCCGCCAGCCATATGCTGACCATCAATACGCCGCAAGGGGAAACCCGGCGCGTGCCCGCCACTCAGGATGAGCTGACCAGGCTCGACATCAATATCGGGGTGGAGCAGTTCGTCAACGGCACCATCCGCAAGCCCATCGCCATCCCCGGCACCTATGAGCGGCTGGCCCAGGCGCCGAAGGGACTCTCCGACGTGGCGGTGAGCATGGTCAAGGGCACCATAGAGGGGGCCGACATCATCGTCTTCATCCTGGTGCTGGGGGGGCTGATCGGCGTCATCAACAAGACGGGGGCCTTCAACGCGGGGCTGGTGGCGCTGTCGCGCAAGACCCGCGGCAACGAGTTCCTGTTTGTGGCGCTGGTCTGCTTTGTGATGGCGCTGGGAGGCACCACCTGCGGGCTGGAGGAGGAGGCCGTCGCCTTCTATCCCATCCTGGTGCCCATCTTTCTGGCGCTCGGCTATGACGCCATCGTCTGCGTGGGGGCCATCTTCCTTGCCGCCTCCATGGGCACTACTTTCTCCACCATCAATCCCTTCTCGGTGGTGATCGCCTCCAACGCCGCCGGCATCCCCTTTACCGAGGGGCTGAGCGTTCGCGCCGTCGGCTGTCTGGTGGGCACCCTGGTGGTGATCGCCTATCTCTACTGGTACTGCAAGAAGATCAAGGCCAACCCCGCCTTCTCCTACACCTATGAAGACAGAGAGAGCTTTCGGGCCCGCTTCCTGAAAGAGGGCTCCCTCGATGAAGGGGTCCCCTTCACCCTGCGCCGCAAGATCATCCTGACCCTGTTTATCCTCGCCTTCCCCCTGATGGTGTGGGGCGTCTCCATGGCTGGCTGGTGGTTCCCGCAGATGGCGGCTTCCTTCCTTGCCGTCGCCATCGTCATCATCTTCATCTCCGGCCTCAGGGAGAAAGAGGCGGTCGAGGCCTTCACCCAGGGGGCATCGGAACTGGTGGCGGTGTCGCTCATCATCGGGCTGGCGCGGGGGGTCAACCTGGTGCTGGATCAGGGGATGATCTCGGACACCATCCTGGCCTATGCCTCCAGTCTGGTGGCCGGCATGCACGGCGCCGTGTTTGCGGTGGCCCAGATGCTGGTGTTCACCCTGCTGGGGCTGGTGGTGCCCTCCTCCTCGGGGCTGGCGGTGCTCTCCATGCCCATCATGGCGCCGCTGGCGGATACCGTGATGATCCCGCGCTACATAGTGGTGTCGGCCTACAACTGGGGACAGTACGCCATGCTGTTCCTGGCCCCCACCGGGCTGGTGCTGGTCACCCTGCAGATGCTCGGTATCCAGTTCAACCAGTGGGTCAGGTTCGTGCTGCCCATGGTGGGCTTTGTGCTGGGATTTGGCGCCCTGATGCTGGTGGCGCAGGTGATGATGATCTAGGGCACATGGCCCCCGCCCCGGCGGGGGTCATGCCTTATCCAGGGTGCAGATCTGGAGAGCCTAGTGACGCACCCTGTGTTGCTGGCGAAAACAGAAGAGCTTGAGGCTGATGTCGGCAAGGTCGGCGGGCAGCTCCTGCGCCGTCTCACAGAGGGGTTGATAGAGGGAGTCCAGCAGCCGCTGGGCTTGTTCCCGGGTGATGATGCCGGCCTGCACGGCCGGTTGTATCCATCTTGGCAGCATCGACATATGAACCCCCTTGCTGACCGGATGACCGCAGCCGATCTGGCCTGACTGCGGGTGGCGCCTGCCGGCTCACATTGGAGCGGGCCGCCAGAGACGCGCGATTTATTCTCTCTGCCAACAGAGCAAGCATAATGCTTGCCGTGATCTGTTATCGGCCGCCAGCCATCCCGGCAACAGTGATTTATCAAGCGGTTGGCGCGCCCTGACTGACGCTGGTGGATGACAAGTTCCTCTGGTTTGCCACTGCGCCAGCCAGCGGTGGCAGGAGCTTGGCGCAAAATGGGAAAACAGGTCCAGCTGAATCGCAAAATGCCATTCGCAGATCGCTTTTGTAGCCTTCCCCCCGCCCCTTGTCGCCAAAGCCCGACACCTTTTTGACGAGGCTCTTTTCGATGCAGTCAGGGGCTGTCGTGCCCGCACCGGCTTTGCCTTGTGCCTCCTTGCCCTTGTGCCAAGATGACCGCAAGCAAGAGACGCATCCCGTGATGCATTTGAGGAGAAGAAAAAATGAACAAATCCATGTTGGCAGGAGTCGGGATCGGTGTGGCCTCTGCGCTGGCCTTGTCAGCCGCCGCCAGCGGATCCCTGTTTTCATCACAGCCTCAGTTCGCCGAAGTGCTGGCCAGCAAAGCGGTGACCGAGACCATCAAGACCCCCCGTCAGGAGTGTCGCAACGTCAGCGTGACCCACCGCAAG
Organism: Ardaris pityusa; assembly: GCA_018244955.1. Taxonomy (NCBI): domain Eukaryota; kingdom Metazoa; phylum Arthropoda; class Insecta; order Lepidoptera; family Hesperiidae; genus Ardaris; species Ardaris pityusa. Next base: position 52,540 of record DWSA01000001.1, on the reverse strand, counting down.
CCGGTGCAGGACGAGCACAAGATCCTGGGTACCGTGGTCGGCGCGGCGCTGGGCGGCGTGCTTGGCAACCAGTTTGGTGGCGGCAACGGCAAGAAGGTGGCGACCGCTGCGGGCGCCGTGGCCGGTGGCTATGCCGGCAACCAGGTGCAGGGCAACATGCAGGCCGGTGATACCTACACCACCACCGAGCAGCGCTGCAAGACGGTGCAGGAGAGCAGCACCCGTACCCTGGGCTATGACGTCACCTACCGCCTCGCCGGTCAGGAAGGGGTGATCCGCATGAACAAGGCCCCCGGCGCCACCATCCCGGTCAAGGATGGCAAGCTGGTGATCGACGGCCCCCAGAGCGGCAGCTGATCCCGTCAGCGTGTCCAGCTCAGAGGCCCATCCTGGTGATGGGCCTCGCTGTTTTCGGCGCTCTTGGCCGACAACAGCAAGGTGGCCAACAACAGAAAGGGGCCCGCAGGCCCCTTCCTTATTGCTCAATCATCCTCAGTGGCGACCGAAGGGCCACCAGGACTTGTCGTTGTCCAGAATGTCGACCCGGGTCTCCTGCAGGTTACCCGGCTGGCCACCCTGCAACGCAGCCAGGCTCACCTTGAACTGCTCGGTGGGCTCGACAAACCAGTCATCGATGATCAGCACCTTGACCGACTTGCTGCCCCCCTCGCCCGCGGCCCAGCTCACCGACTGACCGAACCAGGGCAGGAAATCCAGCCCCCAGCGCGCCGTGACTCCGTCAAGGGCCACCCGGGCCCGGGCCGGCTTGCTCAGATCGCCGCTGCGCACCAGCGGGATCTCGACAAACCACTGCCCCTCGTTCACCGTCATGCTGGCGCGCGCCAGCGAGATGGTGGACGGCGCCAGCTTGTCCTTGATGGTCACCAGGGTCTGATGCTGCTCGCCCAGGGTCGCGCCGCTCGCATCAAACAGCTCCAGGGTAAAGGTCTCGTCCCCTTCGCGCAGGGTGTCGCTCTTCACCGGAATGCTGATGGTCTGGCTGTCGCTCTGTCCGGCGGCCCAGTGCAGGGTGCCGGTGAGCGGCGCCACGTCGTTGGCATCGGCGCTGCCGTAGGCAATGCGGTAGCTGACGCTGGCCTCACCATAGGTGCCGTCACGGCGCGCCACGCTCAAGGCCAGGGTGCTGCCCTCCTCCACATTGGCAGCGGCGCTCTCGAGGCTCAATACCCCGGCGGGCGGCAGCGGATACTGGATGGCCACCAGCACGGGATCGTGATCCGAGGCGCTGAAGGGCCCTTCGGATTTTGCCAACTGGCCGCTGTACTTGCTGCCGTACTCGAAGAAGTTGCTCTCGGCGGAGTTGATGTGCCAATCCTCGATGCCGATCACCTTGGCCGCGAGGCTCGGGTTTGCCAGGGCGTGATCCAGGTTGCCGAGCTCCCCTTCATAGCTGTAGGAGTAGGTGTCGGTGCCGTGGAAGCGGGTGTTGAGGTTGACAAGGCCATACCCCTTGCCCAGGGCGCTGCCGCTCTCCTCGAAGGGCTGGCCCGCCAGAGTGGTGAAGGAGGCGCTCATGATCTGGCGCGCCTGGGCGGCCGGATCATAGTCGGTCAGCACCCGGATGGGATCCTCCATGCCGTAGGCGTTCATGTCGCCGATGAGCAGCAGATCCCCGGCCAAATCCTTGAGGTGCTCCCCCAGCACCTTGGCGGCGGAGACCCGCAGCGCGTTGCAGTGGCCCTGGCCATCCAGCGGATCGGCAGTGGCGTAGTCGGGGTAATCCTCGAAGCAGGCGGAGCCCTTGGACTTGAGGTGGTTGACCACCAGGGTCAGCGGTGCATCCCCCTTGGGCGAGCTGAAGCGCTGCACCAGCGACTCGCGCATCCCCTGATTGATGGTCACCGGCTTGCCGCTGGCGTCCACCGCCTCGGCCTGCTGCACCGGCAGCGCGATAAGGCCGGCAGCCCCCTCCGGGGTCACCTTGGCGGGTCGGTAGATCAGCCCCACCGTGATGGCGTCGGTGCCAATCGGCTTGCCATCCGGCGAGGCAATCCAGCGGTAGTGATCCGCCTCATCCGGCTGGGCGGCGTTGAGGGCTGCCACCAGGTTGGCGATGGCGGAGTTGTCACCGTAGCCGTTGTTCTCGATCTCCATCAGCCCCACCACATCGGCATTGAGGCGGGTGATGGCGCTGACGATCTTGGTGCGCTGCAACTCGAACTCCGCCACCGTCAAGGCGCCCCGGTTGCTGCCGGTGGGGTTGGCATCGCCCCCCACCACAGTGGTGAAGAAGTTGAGCACGTTGAAGCTGGCAACCCGCAGATCCCCCGCCTCGGCAAGTTCCGGCGTTTCCACCCGATCCCAGCCGCTGTGATCTATCTGGCTCGCGTCGATGCGGTTGCTGGCCACCAGTCGGAACAGGTTGTAGGAGTAACCGAGCGCCCCCTCCAGCCCGTTGAGCTTGTCGCCGATGCGCAGGTAACCGTCCTCGGCGTTGAAGCCGAGGAACCAGGGCAGCACGCCATCCGGCGCCTTGGCGTCGGTTTCCACCACCAGCTGGTTCTGCTGGTTGCGCAGGGCCCAGTTGCTCGCCTCCTGGCTCATGGCGGCAAATTTCTGGGTCGACTTGATAAGCGGCGCGCCATAGGCCAGCACCAGGTTGTTGCGCTTGCCGTCGTAATCGAAGCTGAAGTTGCGGGTCACTACCAGGCTGGAACCCGGCACCAGCCGAACCTGCATCCCCTCGTGACGCTCCAGCAGCTGGCTCAGGCTCTCGCCCGCCACCGGCAGCAGATCCACCGCAGCCGGGATGGCCCCCAGCGGCCGGGTCACCACCAGCTCGTCGGCGTTGATCTGGGTCTGGTTGAAATACTCCTTCACCTTGCCCGAGACGCACACCTCGGCCCCCGGCACGATGGCGGCGTTGGCCTTGGTGCTGTAGACGAAGAGGCCGTCGGAGGTGGCCGGATCGCCATCCCCCTGCTCATCCTGAATGAAGAAGCCCTTGTAGAGGCCGCTCACCACCTGGGTTACCACGCCGCGGGTGGCGTAGGCCTGTTCGGACTCGAACTTGCCGGCCGGCACCAGCGGGCTGCTGCTGCCGGGGCCCTGAATAGCGGGCACGGGCACCAACTGATCCACCGGGCAGACGAAGGCGGGCGGCTGGGTGCCATCGCAGGGACCATCGCCACTGCAGCCCAGGCCACTGGCGTCATCTTTCGGGGCGGCCACGTATTCGAGCGCCGGATCGAAGGGGGCGGTTGCATCAGTTCGGCCGATGGTGACGGTGGCCTTGCGGCGCAGGGTCATGTCCAGGGTCGATACGTTGCCCGACACCCAGGCCGTGCCCGGATCCACCCCGACCTGGCCGAAGCTGTCCACTATCTCGCTGCCGCGATAGAGCACCAGGGCATCGTCACCGTTGAACACCAGGTTGCCGCTGGTGCGGTTGGCCTTGGCCAGGATCTCGCTGCTGGCGGATGGGTTGGCCAGCACCAAAGTTGCCCCTGGGGCCAGCGTGCCTTGCAGCGCCAGGCTGTTGGTGGGGGATTCGCTGAGAGGTTTGCCGTTGGCGTAGAGCGCCAACCGATACTGGGAGAGATCGACGAGGTCGCTGCCGAGGTTGCTCAGCTCCACCGCCTTGTTGTTGCCCGAGCCTTCCAGGTATTCGCTGATGAGCAGCTGTGCCTGTGCCGGTCCCGCCAGCGCCAGCCCGACGGCCAGCGCTACCAGAGAGTGTCTTCCTGACATGCCAGTTTCCTTTTTCTTTTTGATGTTATGTTTTGCGCCCCGCCAAGCGGGCCGCAGCACCTGATTACAACCCTGATTGCGCATCATGGCGGCCTTCGCCGACCATGGCGCCTACTCTGCCCGTTTGCGCGAAGGGTCGCCGCGAGCTGGCTAACAATTACAGAAAAATGTTGCGACCAGGTGACAAAAAAGAGGGCTTTTTTTCAGACCCCTTGCCATTATTTGCCGTTATTTCCCGCCCGCCGGTATTTGCTGCCGCCAATAGGCAAAGGCGGCGCACAAGATGGCGACACAAGCTGACATATCGCGTAAAAACAGTCGCTTGCCACCCACCGGCCGCCGCACGCAGCCGATTGTTTATTATTCAGGCGAACAGGTGGGCAACACGGGATAGGTGCCCCCCATTGCCCGCCCGAAATAACCGGATGCGCGCTTGAGCGGCCGAATGAAAATAACCTCCCGGCCTATTTCAGGCGCTGTCACCTCGCTGCCGAACGACGGTTTGCGAGGCTCATCGAGGGGCTAACCCATCACCCCTTGCAGCACTTCTTCACTGCCCGCACCACGTTCTGATAACCGGTGCAGCGGCACAGATTCCCCGACAGCCCGCGGCGGATCTCCGCGTCGGTCAGCGGACGGCGATCTGTCTTGTCGAGCAGGGCGGCGCTCGCCATCACGAGGCCCGGGGTGCAAAAACCGCACTGCACCGCACCCTCATCGATAAAGGCCTGCTGCACATCGGAGAGCTCATTCCCCTTGCGCTCCCCCTCCACGGTGCGAATGGATTTGCCATCGGCCCACACCGCCAGATAGAGGCAGCTGTCGATAGCCGTGCCATTCACCCGCACGGTACAGGCGCCGCACTCACCGACACTGCACCCCTCTTTCACGCTGATCAGCCCCTGCCCGCGCAGGAAATGAAGCAGCGACATGGTGGGCGACACCGCGTAGGAGTAGGGTTTGCCGTTGATCTCGCACTGGATCTCCACGGCGGGACAGCTTTGCGGTTGCATCATAGGATCTTGCCTCCGGCACGTTCGACGGCGCAGGTGATCACCCGCTGCGCCAGGGTTTTGATCAGGTGCAGGCGAAATTCCTTTTCTGCCCGCCAGGAGGAGCGCGGCGCCACGTCAGCCACCACCGCCTCGGCAATCGCCGCCAGCGTCGCCCGCGTCAGCGGTTGCCCCTCGGCCGCCGCTTCGGCGTGCGGGGTGCGCACCGGCGTCGGTGCCGCCACCCCGTAGGCGAGCCGCAGGCATTTGAAATGACCATCCTCAATCTGGCAGTAGGCGGCGCAGCCGATGGTGGCGATGTCCATGGCACCCCGCATGGCGTACTTGAAGTAGTGGGAGCCCACCTGGGGGTGCGCGTCCGGGGTAAAGTGGAATGCCACCAGGATCTCCGCCGGTTGCAGTGCCACCTTGCCAGGGCCGGTGTGAAAGCCGGCGATGGGGATGCGGCGCGTGCCATCGGGGCCGGCGATCTCCAGCTCGGCTTCCAGCGCGACGGTGGGTGCCGCCGAGTCGGCACTGGTGGCGCCGTTGCAGATGTTGCCGCCATAGGTGGCGACGTTGCGGATCTGCGGGCCGGCGATGGTAGCGGCGGCTTCCGCCAGCATCGGCAGGCGGCGCTGCACCAGCTCGCTTTCGATGAGCTCGGTAAAGGTGGTGCCGGAGCCGATGCGAATAGAACCGTCAGCCTGCTCGCTCACCCCCTTGAGCTCAGGCAAATCGTGAATATCGACGATATGGCGATAGGCGGCGTTGAGGTGATGGAGCTGGATCATCACATCGGTGCCACCGGCCAAGAGACGCGCTTCGGGGTCAGCCTGGCGCAAGGCGACCGCCTCGGCCACGCTGTGGGCCTTGTAGTAACGGGCAATATCAAACATGGCGTTGCTCCTCCCCTGCTCCCTCGCCAATCAGACCCGCCGCGACAAACTCCCGAAACAGGGTCTTGGGGGTGATGGGCAGCTCATTGATGGCGACCCCGGTCGCCATGCGAATGGCGTTACGGATCGCCGGGCCCGGCGAGATGATGGGCGGCTCCCCCAGGGATTTGTGACCATAGACCGACTGGGGCTCGTAGGTCTGCACGAAGTCGCACTCAAGCTCGGGCAAATCCAGCATGGTGGGGAACTTGTAGTCGAGCAGGTTGGGGTTGCGCACCACGCCGGTCTTGGCGTCGATGATCATCTCCTCGAACAGGGACCAGCCGATCCCCATCCCCATGCCGCCATGCACCTGCCCCTCCGCCAGCTGCGGGTTGAGGATCTTGCCCGCATCGTGCAGGTTGAGGATGCGGTTGATGGTCACCTTGCAGAGATCGATGTCGACGCAGAGATCGACGAAGGTGCAGCCAAAGCTCGGCGGGTTGGTGGTGGTCTTGTGGGAGACCTCGGAGGTGATCTGGCCGCCGATGGTGAGGTGGTAGTAGGCGTTGACCGACACCTCGGCGACGCTGATGAGCACCTTGTCCGGCGCACCCGCCAGTACCACGTAACCGTCGTTCAGGGTGAGCGACCCCACATCCTGATGGCAGAGCTGGGCTGCCAGCGACAAAATGCGGGCCCGCAACTGCAGCGCCGCCTGATGGATGGCAGGGGCCGCCACATAGCTCTGGCGCGAGGCGAACGAGCCCGGATCATAGGCGGTGATGTCGGTATCCTGGGTCGAGATGACCCGGATCTGCTCAAACGGAATGCCCAAGGTCTGGGCCGCCATCTGGGCAAAGACGGTATCCGACCCCTGCCCTATCTCGGTGGCGCCGATCTGCAGATTGACGGTGCCATCCTGATTGAGCAGCATGCGGGCGCCGGCAATTTCAACCCCCACCGGATAGGTGTTGGAGCCGTAACTGAAACACGCCACCCCGATGCCACGGCGCACCCGGCTCGCCGGATCCTGCGCCAGACACTCGGCCTTGAGCCGCTCCCACTCGAACTGCTCGCCACCCCGGCGCAAACACTCGGGCAAGCCCGCGCTGTAAATGGTCTTCTGGTTGACCTGATTGACGTCCCCCTCGCGGGCCACGTTGGCGATGCGCACCGCAAGCGGATCCAGCCCCAGCTCGGCACAGGCGTCGTCCAGCATGCATTCGAGGGCAAACACCACCTGCGGCGCGCCGTAGCCGCGCATGGCACCGGCGGTGGGCAGGTTGCTGTAGAAGGTTTTGGCGTCATAACCAAAGGCGCTGCGCGGATAGAGGTAGCTTATCTTGTTGGCGCCGGCGCTGGCGATGGAGTGGCCGTGGGAAGCATAGCCGCCGGTGTTGGAGAGCACGTCCAATTGATACCCCTTGAGCACGCCATCCCGGCTGATACCGAGGGTACCGTCGATGGCAAAGCCGTGGCGGGTGCGGGAAGCAAAGAAGCACTCTTCGCGGCTCAAGGTCACCTTGACCGGCACGCCGCCAAGCTGGTAGCTCAAAAATGCCGCCATCGGCTCTTCCAGCACATCCTGCTTGTTGCCAAAACCGCCGCCCATGTAGGGCTTGATCACCCGCACGCTCGACCAGGGCAGGCCGAGGGATTTGGCGACCCGGCTGCGCACAATCTGGGGGATCTGGGTGCTGGTGACGACGATGATGTGGTCCGGCTGATCCATGTAGGCGTAGCAGGTCACCGTCTCCAGATGGCAGTGCTGCACCACCGGCGTCTGGTAGTGCCCCTTGAACTGCAGATCCGCAGCGGCGATGGCCTGCTCCGGCTCTCCCGCCCGGATCTGGCTCTGGCGCAGCAGGTTGCCGCTCGGGTGGATGGGATAGGCATCGTCGGCCAGCGCGCTTTCGGCATCCGTCATCACCGGCAGCGGTTCGTAGGTCACCTTGACCAGGGCGGCGGCCTTCTCGGCAACCAGCGGATCGCGGGCTACGACGATGGCGACACCATCGCCAAAGTGGCGCACATGGTCGGTGAGCAAACGCCGGTCTTTCACATCCCGCTTGGCCTCATCGAGGGACCAGGCGTGACCGGCGGTGCGAAAACAGGTGGTGGGCACATCCTCGTGGGTGAACACGGCTTCCACCCCGTGCAGGGCCAGCGCCTCGCTGGCATCGATGGCGAGCACCTTGCCATGGGCGATATGGCTTCGCACGTATTTGGCGTGGCGCATCCCGAGCATGATGTTGTCGTCGGTGTAGCGGGCGCTGCCGGTCACCTTGGCCTCGGCATCCACCCGCTTGAGCGGTAATCCTATGGACATATGCAAGTCCTTTGTCAGGCAGAAAAAATCAGAACCGGTATAAAAAACAGCAAGATATGCGCCCGTTTCCGACACGTCGGGCCAACCGGGGGGCAAAGGCGGCAAGCAAAGGGAAGAAGTGTGAAGAAGATCCCATCCGGCGCCCATCAGGCTCTCCGTCATGGCCGTGGCCAACCCCGCAGCAGCAGCCCATGGAGGTCTCGGCGGCGCCATTGCCGGGCGGCGTTATCAATCTGGTAAGCCCCGTTATCAAAATGGTATGAGTTCGGTTTGAAGGGGGGGGCCTGCCAAGAGAGGCTGGCCCCGCGATAGAGAAGGAGGTGATGCGGACTAGATGGCCCAGCCGCCTGCATAGAAGAGCACCAGCGCCAGGGCGATGATGACGGTACCGACGTTGAGCTTGCGCCACTCCTTCGAGCAGATGCGGCCGATCACCAGGGCACTGAAGCCCAGCATGATGCCGGTGACGATGTTGCAGGTGAGCACGATGAAGACGGCGCACAGCAGGCCGGACATGGCCCCGACAAAGTCATCGAAGTCGAGCCGGGCGACATTGCTCAGCATCAACAGCCCCACGTACATCAATGCCGGTGCGGTGGCATAGGCCGGCACCAGGTAGGAGAGCGGCGAGAGGAACAGCATCAACAGAAACAAGACCCCCACCACGGTGGCGGTGAGGCCGGTCTTGCCGCCTGCCGCCGTGCCCGCCGCCGATTCGATGTAGACGGCGGCCGGCGCGGCCCCCACCAGACCGGAGAAGATGCTGCTGATGGAGTCGGCGCTGAGCGCCTTGCCGCTGTTGATGATGTGGCCATCCTTGTCCAGCAGATTGGCCTGCCCCGCCACGGCGCGAATGGTGCCGGTGGCATCAAACACCGCCGTCATCACCAGCGCCAGCACGCTTGGCAGCACCAGCGGCGAGAGCGCCCCCATGATGTCCAGGCTGAAGATGAGGGACTTGCCCTGCTCGTCGGCGAGGCTCGGCATGGCGAACAGCCCCTGGTACTTGACCGCCGGATCGAAAATGAGGCCAAAAATGGAGATGGCGATGATCACCAAGAGGATCCCGCCCGGCACCTTGAGCTTCTCCAGCCCGACGATCACCGCCAAGCCGATGAGGGACATGATGACCGGCATGGAGGTAAAGGCCCCCAGCGCCACCGGCAGCCCCTCCAGCGGGTTCTTGATCACCAGCCCCACCCCGTTGGCGGCGATCAGCAGCAGGAAGAGCCCGATGCCGATACCGGTGCCGTGGGCGATCCCCATCGGCAGGTTGTCGAGGATCCAGCTGCGCACCCCGGTCACCGAGATGGCGGTAAACAACACCCCCATCAGAAAGACGGCGCCGAGCGCCACCGGGATGGAGATCTGCTGCCCCAGCACCAGGCTGAAGGCGGTAAAGGCGGTGAGCGAGATGGCGCAGCCGATGGCCATCGGCTGCTTGGCCCAGAGCCCCATCAGCAGCGAACCAAAGCCCGCCACCAGACAGGTGGCCACGAACACGGCGCCGGGGGGAAAACCCGCCTTGCCGAGCATGCTGGGCACCACGATCACCGAATAGACCATGGCGAGGAAGGTGGTGAGCCCCGCCAGCACCTCCTGGCGCACGTTGCTGCCCCGCTCGCTGATCATGAAGTAGCGATCGAGCGCGCCGCCGGCGGGCTGTTCCGCCGCCGCCCCCTTGTCCGCAACTGCCCCGTCCATCTCGTTTATCCTGTTTGTCTGGCTCATGGCCGACTCCTTCCTGCATCCCTGAATGTGTCGTGACGAAATGGCGGTCGGTGCCGTGGATCTCTGCTGCCACGGTCGCCGGCATCATGGGGTTGGCAGGCAAGGCAAACGTTTGACTTGCCATCTAAAAAAACCGGGCCATTTCACCTGCTGTGGCGGGGCAAGCGCCCCGCCTGTCGTGCGGCGCAGGCGCCACGCTGGCCCCTGCTGCCGTGTTCCCGGGGCGAGCATGCCCGCCCCTCTGCTTTGAAAACCGGATCAGCCCCGCTCGTGCACCAGCTGACCATCCACGTAGGTGCGGTAGATGGATCTGTCATCCCCCAGGGTCAGCAGCACGAACAGCTTGTCGCGCAGGGTGGTGGAGTTGTCATAACGCAGTTGCTGCAGCGGGGTGGCGACCGGGTCGAGCACCACGAAATCCGCCTCCTTGCCCACCGCGAAGCTGCCGATCTGCTCGTCCAGCCCCAGCGCATGGGCGCCGCCCAGGGTGGCCAGGTAGAAGGCCTGATAGGCCGAGAGGCGCTCGCCCTGCAACTGCATCACCTTGTAGGCCTCGTTGAGGGTCTGCAGCATGTTGAAGGTGGTGCCAGCGCCTATATCGGTGCCCATCCCCACCTTCACCTGCTTGTGCCACGCCTTGTGCAGCTTGAACAGGCCACTGCCCAGATACAGATTGGAGGTGGGACAAAACGCGATGGTGGAGCCGGTCTCCTTCAGGCAATCCCACTCCTGCTCCTCCAGATGAACGCAGTGGGCAAACACGCAGTTGTGGCCGGTCAGCCCATGCTGGTGATAGACGTCGAGATAGCCCTGATGTTCTGGGAAGAGGGATTTCACCCAGGCTATCTCGTCCTTGTTCTCGCACAGGTGGGTGTGCAGATAGGTGGTCGGGTACTCTTCGCGCAGTCGTCTCGCCATCGCCAGCTGCGCCGGGGTCGAGGTGGGGGCAAAGCGCGGCGTGATGGCGTAGAGCAAGCGGCCGTTGCCGTGCCAGCGTTCGATGAGCGCCTTGCTCTGCGCATAGCTGCTCTCGGCAGTGTCGAGCAGATAATCTGGGGCGTTGCGATCCATCATCACCTTGCCCGCGATCATTCGCATGTTGATCCGGCTGGCCGCCTCGAACAGGGCATTCACCGATTCGGGGTGGACGGTGCCGAACACCAGCGCCGTGGTGGTGCCGTTTCGCAGCAGCTGCTTGATGAAGAAGGTGGACATCTCGCGGGCATACTCGAGATCGTTGTAGCGCCGCTCGGCCGGGAAGGTGTGGCGGTTGAGCCACTCCAGCAGCTGCTCGCCATAGGCCCCCACCATCTCGCTTTGCGGATAGTGGATGTGGGTATCGACAAAGCCCGGCACTATCATCTTGCCGCGATAGTCGCGCACCCGTACCTGGGCCGGGATCCGCTCCTTGCCCTCCTCCCACTGGCCGAACCAGTCGATGCAGCCGTTGCGGATGATCAGCAGGCCGTCTTCGATGAGGCGGGCATTGGGCTCTATCTCCTCGGGCTGGCTCACCACCCGGGTGATGTCAAAGAAGCTGCCGCGCACCGCCTTGACGGAGTTGTCGTTTTTCATCTCTCGATTCCCTCTTGTTGTTCGTTAGCCGCGATCCACTTGCGGTGCGCGCACCTGGGCCTCGTCCGTCGCCAGCCCCTGTTGGCGGGCGGTGGCCGACGAGGCGGGCCGGGTGGCAAAACGGGTGTCGGGTTTGTCGCTCAGCTGGATCAGCTCCACCGCCTCGGCGGCATTGGCGGCAGCCTGGCGTCTGCGGCTCTGCGGCAGCACCAGGTTCATGATGATGGCGGTGATGCCGCCGGCGCAGATGGGGTTCTCCACCAGCATGTAGATCCCCGCCGGCAGCACCTTGAACACGTTCGGGTCGTAGGAGACCCCGAGCCCCAGCCCGAGCGAGGTGGCGACGATCAGGGTCTCGCGCCGATCGAAGCCGTGACTGATGATGATGCGCCCGCCGGCGATGGCGATCATGGAGAACATGATGACCATGGCGCCCCCCATCACCGGTGACGGTATGGTGGTAAAGAAGCGCCCCACCACCGGGAAGAGGCCGAGCAGCACCAGAATGACGGAGATAAACTTGCCCACATGGCGTGAGGCCACCCCGGTCATCTGGATGACGCCGTTGTTCTGGGCGAAGGTGGTGAGCGGCAGGGAGCCAAGCGCCGAGGCGATCACCGAGACCAACCCATCAGCCAGCACACCGCCGGAGAGCCGTTTTTGAAACTCGGGACCCTGGATCTGCCGGTGGGAGACCATGGCGGTGGCGGTGATGTCCCCCACCGCCTCCAGCACGCTCAACAGATAGATGGTGCCGGCCAGCACGAAGGCGTGCAGATCGAAGGAAAAACCGTACTTGAACGGAATGGGCACAGTGATGAGCGGCAGGTTTTCAAGGGCGGAGAAATCAACCATGCCGAGCATCAGGGCCACCGCATAGCCCACCAGCAGACCGATGGCGATGCCGCTCATGCGCAGCAAGGGGCTCTTGCTGCAGTTGAAAGCGACGATGACGCAGAGCACCAAGAGCCCCAGGCCGATGTTCTCGTATTTGCCAAAGGTGCCGCTGCTCATGGCGGAGAAACCGCCGCCAAAGTCGATGATCCCCACCTTGATGAGGCTCAGGCCAATCATCAGCACCACCACCCCGCTCACGGTGGGGGTGATCACCCGCTTGAGATAGGGCAGCACGAAGGAGGAGCCCATCACCAGGAAGGCCCCGACGAAGGAGACCCCGAGCAGGGTCGAGACGATCAGCTCCTCGTGCAGGCCATCTTTTTTCATGGCGCTGCCCAGCGCGATCATCACGGTGACGAAGGAGAAGTTGACCGACTGTATGGAGAGCAGCCCCGAGCCGATGGGGCCGTAGCGGTTCACCTGCAGCCAGGTGCCGATGCCGGAGGCGATCATCGCCATGGAGACCAGGTAGGCGGTGGTCTCGGTGGAGAGGCCAAGGGCCCCGCCCACGATCAGGGCCGGCGTCACCATGGGCACAAAGATGGCCAGCAGGTGGGTCACGGCCCCCATCAGGGTTTGGTAAAAGGGTGGTTTGTCTTCGAGCGCGTAAATCAGGTCCGAGTGCTTGCGTGTTGTTTTAGACATCTTGATTGTCCCATCACACAGAATATGGGCGGAGTACTCATTCCGCTGTCAGGTGCTGGGGGCGAGCCTGTGCCCGCCCCTCACCTTTTCTTTTGTTATGCCGACGCTTGTTGCTCCAGCTTGCCCAGTTCGCGCAGGATCTGCTCCGGCGTGAAGTGCCACTTGCGCAGCCAGACACCGCAGGCGTCGTGGATGGCGGTGGCGATGGCGGGCGCGGCGCCGTTGACCCCGATCTCCGAGATGGACTTGGCGCCGTAGGGGCCCACCTTGTCGTCACTCGGCACCAGGAAGGCCCGAAAATCGCGCGGAATATCGCCAATCTTGGGCGCGCCATAGCTCTTCAGATCCCGGGTCAGCGGAATGCCCTTGCCGTCGTAGCAGATCTCCTCGGTCAGGGAGTGGCCGATGGCCCGCATGGTCGCCCCGTAGATCTGGCCGAGCGCCAGCTCCGGGTTGATGGGGGTGCCGCAGTCGAGCAGGGCGTAGAACTTGTCGAGCCGGATCTCGCCGGTTCTGACATTGACCGCCACCTCGGCGAAGTTGGCCCCGTACGGGAAGGCAAGCTCCGAGGTGATGTAGCTGGCGGTGCCCACCAGGATACCGAAGCCGGTACCCGTCTCCGCCTTGTGGGCCAGCTTGGCGAGGCTCACCTGCCCCAGCTTGCCGCGCACCAGGCCCGGAAACGCCAGTTCAACATCGGCTACCGGCTCGCCCAGCATGGCGGCGCCGTGGAACAGGATCTTCTCCTTGAGGTTCTCGGCCGCCTTCTTGGCCGCGTTGCCGGAGAAGCAGGTGCCTGACGAGGCGTAGGCCCCCTTGTCAAACAGAGCGTGGTCGGTGTCACCGGAGATGACGTGCACATCCCCGAGCGGACAGTGCAGCACTTCGGCAGTCAGCTTGGCCACCACGGTATCGAGGCCAGTGCCGATATCGGCGCCACCGGAGTGGACGATAAAGGTGCCGTCCGATTCCAGCTTGACCATGCAGTTGGCCTGATCGATGTCCGGGATCCCCGATTTTTGCATGATGATGGCGACGCCACGACCGATGCGCCAATCCCCGTCGGCGGCTTTGGGGCTGTCCCAGGCAATCAGCTCGCGGCCCTGCTTGAGGATGGGTTCGAGGGCGCAGCTGGCCGCGTGGGGCACCGAGGTAGGCATCTTGCCCTCGCCGATGGCACCCAGCACCTTGAGGATGTCCCCCTCGTGCACCCGGTTGTGCTCCACCATGTCGAGCTGATCGATGCCGAGTCGCTCGGCCAGTTCCGCAATCGCCATGGTCAGCGCGAAGTTGCCCTTGGGCGCGCCGTAGCCCTGATAGGCGCCGGTCGGGCAGATGTTGCTGTAGTAGGTGTTGACGGTAAAGCGCACGTTCTCGCACGGGTAGAGCGGCAGGGAGAGCGCCGGGCCGTTGCTCGGCACCGTCAGGGAGTGGTTGCCGTAAGGGCCGGTGTTGGCGCGAAAATCCATCTCGATGGCGGTGATGGTGCCATCTTTCTTGGCCCCCACTTTCACCTTCACCTTGGCCACGTGGCGCGAGGTGTTGCTGATGAACTCCTCTTCCCGGGTGTAGCGGAAGGTTACCGGACGGCCGGTGACCCTGGTCGCCCAGGCGCACACCTCTTCCAGCAGGATATCCTGCTTGGAGCCAAAGCCGCCCCCTACCCGCTCCTTGATCACATGCACCTGGTGCTGCTTCATGCCAACGATACGCGCCACCTGACGGCGCACGTGCCACGGCACCTGGGTGGAGGCGTGAATGACCAGACGCTCCCCATCCATGTAGGTGAAGCAGATGTGCGGCTCGGTCGGGCACTGCTGGGCCTGGGTCGACTCGTAGGTACGCTCGACAATCTCGTCCGCCTCGGCAAAGCCCTTGGCCACATCGCCAATCTGGCCATGGACGCTGGCGGCCAGGTTCTCGTGCGGGCGGGAGCCGATGGGGAAGTTGATGATCATGTGCTCGTCGCCGCGGCGCACCGAGCAGGCGTTCTGCTGCTCCAGATCCGCCGGCGCGCCAGCCATGTAGACGATGGGCTCGTCGTGCACCAGCGGTGCATTGGGAGCCATCGCTTCATCGATATTCATGACTGCGGGCAGCACCTGATACTCGACCTCGATGAGCTTGAGCGCCGCCAATGCGATGGCTTCGCTCTCGGCCACCACGGCGGCAACCCGATCCCCCACGTGACGCAGCTTGCGGCCAAACATGCGGCGATCGAGCGGTGACGGCTCGGGCGCACTCTGGCCACCCGGGGTGTAGTAGACATCCGGGCAGTTGAGGTGGGTGATGACGTGCACCACCCCCGCCATGGCTTCGGCGCGGCTCACGTCGAGTTTGGTGATCACCGCATGGGGATGGGGACTTCGCAGCATCTTGATGACCAGCGCATCCTCGGTAACCCTGTCCTCCACATAGCAGGGCTTGGCCTGCACCATCTTGGCGGCGTCCACTTTCGGGCAGCTCTTGCCGATGTGGCGCAGGTCGTCACGAAACTCGGGGGCAATCTGGCACAGGTAATCAGGATCCTTCATCCGTGAGCTGGCAAGCTCGATGGCCTGATAGAACTGCTGGTAGCCGCCATCCCGGTGAAACAGGCCCGAGAGGGCGTCGTCGATTTGATCACGGCTGGGGTTGGGATGACGATCAAGCAGGTCGGTGACAATCAGCGCCGCAGCCGGATCGTTGTAGCCGGACTGCACCACGCCCACATCCACCATGGCCTGCTGCACCAGGCTGAGCTGGTTCCAGCTGCCGAGCGACTCGGCGGTGCGCACCTTCGCCCCATCCAGTTGGGCGGCGATCAGCAGGGAGGCGTTGATCACCTTGCCGTTGAACAGGATGGCGTCGGAGCCGGCAAAGCCGAAGCCGTCGTCGCTGTTGCGCACCGAGTGCATCCGGCACAGGTTGAACAGCACCCGCTGGGCATTCTCGCCCGCCGGGGTGATGACGGTGCGCAGGGCACCGTTCAGTGTGAAGTTGAGTTCCATCATGCCTGTACCTCCTGCTGCTGGCACTCCACCAGCAGATCCGCCACCACCACGCCGCTGATATAGCGTTTGTAGGCCACGCTGCCACCGAGATCCGCACGCGGCGCAATCAGCGCGCTCACCGCCGCCTCCAGCGCCGCATCCCGCAGCTCATGACGCTCCACATCCCGCAGACGCATCGGCTGCGGCGTGACGCCCGCCAGGGCGACCCGCATTTCGCCAAGGGCATCGAGGGCCACCGCAGCAGTCATCACCGCCAGGCCATCGGCGTTGCGGCTGATGCGGCGAGTGGCGCAGCGCAGCTCGGGCTCCGGCAGCACCACCCCCAGCACCAGCTCCTTGCGCTGGCCGGCCAGGTAGGCGTCGATGGGTTGCAGCTGGTTGTTCTCCAGCACCACCACGGCTTCAAGCACCAGCAGCACCGGCAGCAGGGGGGAGTCCTGCAGCTGGCAGGCAAGCTCGCCGCCTAGGGTAGCCTGATTGCGCAGATGGCGGGAGTAGACAAACCCCAGCGCCTCGCACAGGGCGGCCGGGGTGCGGGGGTCATCTTTGAGGGCTTGCAGGGTAACGGTAGCGCCGATGTGGAGCTGACCGTGCTGCTGCTCAATCTGGCCAAGTCCGAGCTTGTCCAGCGAGATGGCGACCTTCTTGTCGGTGCGGGTCGGCGCGGCGTTGAGCTTGCTGCCGCCCCCCATGTAGACGGCGTCGTTACCGAAGCTGGCCTTGAGTTCCAAAGCCTGACCCAGTTGCTCGGGTCGGAAGAATTGCTCAATCATGTGTCGTCCTTACTCTTGCTGCCCGCCGCCGGGAAAATCCACAGGGCGAGCAATCCAGTCCAAACGTGCGGAGGGTGGCCTCAGGCCAGCGCGTCCATTCGTTGCCACAGGCGGCTTGCCACCTTGCTGGCCTGCTCATAAAGGGGCTCGACGTCAAAGGCGAACTCGCGATCCTGATAGACCATGCGCCCCTCCACCATCACGCTGTTGACCGAGGATGAGCCCATGCCGAAGGCGAGATGGCCGCCCAGGTTGCGCGGCGCCAGCGGGGTCGGTGCGGCGTAGTCGCAAATGGTGAGGTCGGCCTTGTAGCCCGGCTCCAGGCGGCCAAATTTGGCGCCGAAGTTGCGCTCAAGCAGGCGGTTGCCGTTCCAGAGGAAGCGGGCAAAGCTGTCTGGCCAGAGCGCCCCGCCGGCATCCTTGTGCTTGAAGTAGGCGAACTTGAGCTCTTCGAGCATGTCGGAGCCGATGCCGTCGGTGCCAAGCGCCAGGTTGCGGTACTCCGGCAGGTGCAGGTTGTAGCCCACGTGGTTGTTCATGTTGGAGCGGGCGTTGTGCACCAGGAAGGCATCGCGGCTGTTGAGCAGCTCGATGTCGGCCGGGCTCAGGTAGATGCCGTGAGCGATCAGGGTCTTGCTGTCGACAAGGCCAAACTCGTCCAGCCGGGCGATGGGCTCCTTGCCATGGTGGTGGTGGCCGTGGGCCATGTCGTATCTGTCTTCCGCCACATGGATATGCAGCCCGCGACCGGTGACCTGTATCGCTTCGCGCAGCATGGCCAGCCCCTCGTCGGGCACGGTGAAGGGGGCGTGGGCGCCGATATGAGCCTCCACCAGATAGGGTTCGCTCCCCTTGGCTTTGGCCGCATCGATCTGTTGGGCGAACAGGATGTTCTCCTCCACCCCGGCCTGCAGCTCGGCGAGGCCGCCGTTGCGATCCGTGGTCTCGAAGCAGGTCATGCCGCGCAGACCCGCCTCCACAAACCCTTTGCGCAGCACATTCAGGGAGCCCTTGATGAAGTTGGGCGAGGCGTGGTGGTCGATCACCGCGCTGCAGCCGCTCTTGATCGCTTCCAGCGAGCAGATGAGGCCGCTGTAGTAGAGGGACTCCTCATCGAGCGCCCGATCGAGCCGCCACCAGAGGTTTTTCAGGGTGGAGATAAAGTCCGGGCAGGGGGCGATGTTGGCCATGATCCCCCGCGACAGGCCGGAGTAGAAGTGGTTGTGGGCACAGACGATGCCCGGCATCACCAGCTTGCCGCCCATCTCCCGATAGTTGGCCTGCGGGTAGAGGGCCCGCAGATTGGGCCCCACCGCTTTGATAAGTGATCCTTCGATGGCGATATCCACCCCTTCCAGCACCAGGGTCGGCTCCAGCTGGACGGCGGTGACGTTTTTCAGAATAAACATGGTTGGCTCCTTCGCTTATTCGTTGTTCGCTCAGGCCTCGACGGCCCCCAGCAGGTAGTGGTGATGGGCATGGACATGGCTGATGATGCGACACATGTCGCCAAGGGCCGCTGGCGCGTCCTTGATCCGGCTCTGGGCGTCTATGGTCAGGCGATAGGTCTCGCCACCCTGACGTACCCGCAGCTCACCCCCATCCGCCAGATAGAAACCGGGGTTGCGGCTGTTGTCGAAGTCCTCGGGCAGGCTGAAGATGGTGACCTTGTCCTGATAGGGCTTGCCCTGCCACGGGCAGAACTGGGCGCAGTTGCCGCACTCGTTGCAGTAGGCATCCAGGTGCAATGTCTGGAATTGGTCCTTGAAGCCCGGCACAGCGATGGCGACGTTGGCCCGGTTGGGGCAGACATCCACGCACTTGCTGCAGAGGTAGTTGCACTCGAGGCAACGGTGCGCCTCTTGCGCCACGAAGGCCTCCCGCTCGCCCTTGTCCACCAGGGTGACAGCGATGTTTCCCTTGCGGCGATAGATCTCGTCCTTGCCCGACGGCTGGGTGGCCACGTCACGCTGCTGGCTCGCGATATGTTCGCGAGAGAGCACCAGATCCGCGGCGCGGCGGGCACCACCGATGGCACCGACGATGGAGGACGGGCCGCTTTGCACGTCACCGATGAGGAAGACATTGCGACGGCTGGTTTCGCCGCTCTGGCTATCCACCTCGGGCCAGCCATCGCTGCCAAGGGGAATGCCCATGGCTTTCAATATCTCGCAGTCAGGCTGCTCGCCGATGGCGGTGATCAGCGCATCCATTTGCATCACTTCGGTCTGCTCGGTGGGCACCGGGCGGCGGCGGCCCTGTTCGTCAGGATCCCCCAGCGCCATCATCCGCACGACAAGCTTGCCATCTTTGTCAAAACGCTCCGGATTGGTGAGGAAGCAAAAACGTACCCCATCCTCCACCGCTTCCAGATACTCCTCGCGATAGGCGGGCATCTCTTTTTCGCTGCGACGGTAGATCACAGTGACATCGCTCACTCCCGGCACCTTGAGGGCGGCGCGGGCGCAGTCCATGGCGGTGTTGCCGGCACCAACCACAGCCACATGGCGGCCCAGCGGCAGCGGTTTGCCCTGATTGAAGCTGCGCAGGAAGTGGAAGGATTTGTAAATCCGCTCGTGTCCCCCTTCGAGGCGCATGCCGCCATTCTTGTCGGCGCCGATGCCGACGAAAACATAGCTAAAGCCCTGGGCGTGCAGCTTGTCGACGGTGAGCGCCGGATCGCAGCCAAACTCGAACTTGACCCCGTGAGCGGCGACAAAGTCGATGTCATGCTGGATGAGCTCGGCCGGAATGCGGAACTCGGGGATGATGTGCTTGACCACGCCACCGGCGTCCGCTTCGCGCTCGAACACGGTGACCGGGTGACCGGCGCGGGCCAGGAAGTAACCGGCGGAGAGACCGGCCGGGCCGGCGCCAATCACCGCAACCGGGTGCTTGTCACCGCTGCCTGCCGGTTTGTGCCAGCGCGCCTTGTACCCTTCCCAGCCCAACTCGAGGGCCACCTTTTTCAGCTCGCGGATATTGAGCGGGCTGTCGTAATCGAGACGGGTGCAGTTGTACTGGCACTGGTGATCGCAGATGTGGCCGGTGATGGCAGGCAAGGCGTTGCGCTGATAAATCAGCTCAAGGGCTGCCACATACTCCCCCTCGCCCATCAGGCGAATGTACTCGGGGATATCCTGATGCACGGCGCAGGCGGTGACGCAGGGCGCCACGTAGCAGTCGGTCAACGGCAGGCCGCCCCCCACTTCGATGCGATCGTCGGACTTCCACTCCTTCTGGGTGTAATCCATGGTGAGGGCCTTGGCGGCCAGCGCTTCCAGCTTGGCCACATCCACATGAGCCATGCCCCAGCTGCCCGACGCATCTATCTCTTTGAGGCACTCAATCTGGCGCAGGTAGCCACCCGGTTTGAGCAGGTCGGTGGCCATGGTGATGGGACGGATACCGGTCTCGAAGATCTCGGCGATGTTGAACTTGCTGGCACCGCCCGAGTAGGAGATGGGCAGCTTGCCATCGAAGGCCCGTGACAGCACGGCGGCCACGTTGATGGAGAGCGGGAACAGCGCTCGGCCGGACATGTACATCTCATCGCCCGGCAGCGCCCCCTTGCGGTTGATGGTGCCGAGGGTGTTGGTGAGCTTGACCCCGAAGGTGAGCCCCTTCTCGGCCCCCAGCGCCATCAAGCGGGTCAGCATCGCCTTGGCCTGATCCAGCTTGAGGTCGTGATCAAACGACGCTTCGCTCAGACCGATGTAATCAAAGCCGCAGGTATCGAGGATCTCGCGCACCCGCGGGTAGCCCAGCAGGGTCGGGTTCAATTTGACAAAGGTGTTGAGCCCCTTCTCTTCCAGCATGTAGCGGCAGATGGCCTCGATTTCGTTGGGCGGGCAGCCGTGCATGGTGGAGAGGGTGACGCCGTGCACCAGCTTGGCCGGAATGCGCTCCACCAGCTGTTGCAGGCGAGCGCGGCGCGCCCCCAGTCCCAGCTCGGCGATAAACTGCTCGTCAGCCACCAGCTCGCGCACCACCTGCTGGTACTCGGCAAATTTCGGATTGCTGCCGGCATCCATCAGGCTGTGGATGAACTGCTGCATCGGTGGCTGTTTGATGCCATCTAGGTTGTAACCCACGCTCATGTTGAAGATGAAGGACTTGGCCTCCCCGTCGAGGCGCGGGTCGAACACCTCCTCCAGCAGATAGAGGGCAAACCAGGCCTTCAGATACTCGTCAAACGCCTTTGGCAGGGTGAACTCGGTGGACCACTCGGTGTTGAAGCACTCGTCTTCGGCATCGATGCAGGGCTTTTCCAGTTCGAGACGGTCCAGGATCTGCACCGTCTTGAGCTCGATAAAGCGCCCGCCGGTCAGCCAGGAGGTGACGATATTCTGGGCCAGCTGGGTATGGGGGCCGGCTGCCGGGCCGATGGGGGTCTCGCAGGTTTCACCGAACACCTTGATCTTGCGCTCGTCCTGCTTGCGATAGAATTGCGCGGCGGGAATGCCGAAGATGGATTGACTCGCTTTATATTCCGAGAAGATACGGACCAGAAGGTTCTTGAAGGGAACGGGTCGCATAATATCGCCCATGTTGATCTCCTTGCAGCGGCACTGCTCATTGACAGGGTGAATAAATGGGGCCCATCCATAACCACGCATAAAAAGCCCCTTGAAACTGACAAGAGCAACAATCAGGCCAGCGCCGGACCTTTTTATTTTTCAGCCATAAAAACGTGAGGCACCTCCAATTAATAAAACATCGAAAGCCGATACCAGTTTCGACAATGAGAGTGGCTATCAACACCGAATTTAAATAATGGAAACGCCGCCCTCACGGCTGAAAATGATCTCACTTTGGCGCGGCGCGCTATCAGTTTGATAAAGAGCGCGGCCAGCGCCATTATCAGGCCGGCCAGGATGATAACGGCCGCTGTCAGCCCCAGATAACGGGTTAGACAAGGGGATAAATATGCAAAGCAAGGCCGGGCAAGCCCCTGCCAGCCGACCACTTCAGCGCTCGAATGCTTCGTTTGCCAGCAGCGCCTGATAGCGCTCCGGGGTATCCACATCTTGCAGGATGGCGTCGCTCTGCACCTCAATGAATCGATGAGGGTGCGCCAGCAGCCAGCGGCGCACCGAACCCTGTGCCGGTGCCGCCGCCAGCGCCCTGGCAAGGGCTCTGGGCAACAGCACGGGGTGGCCAGCCTCCCCCTGATAAGAGGGAAAGAGGGTCTCGTCCCCTCGCGCCTGCCAGAGCGTGCGGTACACCTCGGGGGGGATGCAGGGCAGATCGCCGTGGCTTATGAAGAGGTGATCGCTGGTACAGGCGGCGAGCCCCGCGCGGATGGAGCTGCCGAGCCCCTGTGCATAATCATGGTTGTGTACCAGCCGGATACGGGGGTGATTGGCGTAGCGGCTGATCAGCTCATCGGCGCGGTGCCCCACCACCAGAATGACCCGGTCACACAGCACCAGGGCATTTTTGAGACTCTCATCAAGAATCGTGCTCTGGCGATACGGTAGCATCAATTTCCACGCGCCCATTCGTGATGAGAGCCCGGCCGCCGTAATTAGGCAGTCGCACCGCTCGCGCGAATGCCAGTGCTTCTCACTGACCGCGCCTCTATTTTCATCGGTCGTCGCCATGGCTATTTCATCACCCATTCTGCTCACCTCGCCAAATATCGAGAGTGTATTAAACCCGCTCACCGAAAATATTGATGGGCGTACCACTTTAATTAGTCTTTGCGGCGCCGGGGGGAAAACCAGCACCCTCTTCTGGCTGGCCGACTATTTCCATCAACAGGGCAAGAAGGTGCTGCTCACCACCAGCACCCGGATGTTTCTGCCCGCCCCCTCCTCTCGGCGCACTCTACTGATCGAGGCCGACCCCATTCGTCAGCTGACCCGCTGCCAGGCCCTGCCCGATGAACCGATGCAGCTGGTGCTGTTCAGCCACCTCGATCGGGCCAGCGGCAAGGCGGTGGGGCCGAGCCCTCAGCAGATCGATCTGCTCAAGGGGCAGCAACGCTTCGACATCATCCTGGTGGAGGCGGACGGCGCCCATCACAAGTTATTGAAAGCGCCCGCTTTGCACGAACCTTGCATTCCTCAGCACAGTGATTGGGTGATCGCCCTGGTGGGCGGCGCCATGGTGGGCGCCAGCGCCGACCCGGCGCAGATCCACCGCTGGGCTGAGTTCCAGGCCCTGTGCGGGATTGCGGCCGGTGAACGGCTCGACTGGGCCCTGTTTGACCGGCTCATCGCCCACCCCGAGGGGGCGTTCAAGGGTACCCCGCCCGGGGCACGCCGAGTCTGGTTTATCAATGGCGATTATCAAAATGAGCAGCAGTGGCTGCCCGCCCTGATAAACCTGCTGCAACGCCACCCCGAGCTCCACGCCATCTGGCAGGGGGCCGTGCGTGAACCCGGCGCCATTCACCATGTTTGCTGTCGGCCTGCCCCCGAAGCCGCGCAGTCGCTGACCTGTTAAGGATGATACGAGGTACCTTATGAATCTGTTTGCACACGCTGCCCGACTGGAGCAGGAGAACACCCCCTTTGCCATGGCCCAGATCATCGAGAGTCGCGGCTCCACCCCGCGCCATCAAGCCCAGATGCTGGTGATGGCCGATGGCCGGATCCTCGGCACCATCGGCGGCGGCATGATAGAGCGGCTGGTGATCGAGGAAGCCGTGGCCGCTATTGCCGAGCGCAAGCCGCGCATCTTCCACGGCCGGATGGCCCGCAACGGCGAACATGCGGTGGGCTCGGATTGCGGTGGCGCCATGTCGGTCTATATCGACGTCTACGGCCTGCGCCCCCGCCTGGTACTGATCGGCGCCGGCCACGTCAACCGGGCGCTGGCCCATGCCGCGGCGCAGCTCGGCTTTGATATACACGTGGGGGATTGCTTCGAGGGGAGCCTCAGCCCAGATCGCTTCCCGGCCGGCACCCATCTCAAACAGGCCGACACCATCAGCGCGGTGATCGAGCAGCTTGCCATCGAGCCCGCCAACTTCGTCATCATCGCCACCAACCACCAGGACAAGGAGGCGCTGGAGCGGCTCATCACCCGTCCCCTTGCCTACCTGGGGCTGCTCGCCAGCAAGCGTAAGGTGCAGACCTTCACCCAGGCCCTGCGCCAGCAAGGGGTGAGTCAGGCCCAACTGCAGCGACTGCACGCCCCCATCGGCTACAACATAGGTGCCGAAACCCCCGAGGAGATCGCCATCAGCATCCTCGCCGAGCTGCTGCAGGTGAAAAACGGCAAAGCGGGTGGACTGATGCAGGATGACGTGCGCCTCAAGCGAGATCAGCTGGTGGTGATGCGCGGCTCCGGCGATATCGCCACCGGGGTGGCGCTGCGTCTCTACCATGCCGGCTTCAAGGTGGTGATGCTGGATCTCGACAAACCCACGGTGATCCGCCGCACCGTCGCCTTCGCCCAGGGGATGTTCGACGGTGAAACCAGTGTCGAAGGGGTACGAGCCAAGCGGGTGGAGAGCGTCGAGCAGGCGTTCGAGCAGCTGGATCGGGGCGTCATACCGCTGCTGGTTGACCCCGAGGGCGCGACCCTCGCCGAACTCAAGCCCCGCTATCTGGTGGATGCCATCCTCGCCAAGCAGAATCTCGGCACCCACAGGGAGATGGCCCCCATCACGGTGGCCCTCGGCCCGGGCTTTGAGGCGGGTCGCGACTGCGATGCTGTGATCGAGACCAACCGTGGCCACCATCTGGGGCGGGTCATCTATCAGGGCCCTGCCCAGCCCAATACCGGCATTCCCGGGGTGATCGAGGGGCACTCCGCCCGCCGGGTGGTGCGCGCCCCCGTCGCCGGGGTGATGAAGAGCCTGATCAAGCTCGGCGATCTGGTGCAGGAGGGGGACGTGATCGCTCACGTGGGGGACGCCCCCATTATTGCGCCGCTCTCGGGCATGGTGCGGGGGCTGCTCAGCGATGGCATCGAGGTCACCGTCGGCTTCAAGATCGGTGACATCGACCCCAGGGGCGAGCGGGCCGATCCGACTACTGTCTCTGACAAGGCGCGGGCGATCGGCGGCGCCGTGCTGGAGGCCATGATGCATCTGGCCCAGCGCAGATAAGCCAGCACAGAAGCAAAAAGGGCCCGCCTTGATGGCGGGCCCTTCTTATTTCGTTGCCGGCAATCAACTCAGCCGTGCTTGATGCGGGTATCCCCCGCCACCGACACCACGGAACGTTTGCCCTTGCGGCTGATGACGATAAGCGCCAATACGATCAGGGCGATGCCGCTCCCCTCCACCGGTCCCGGATTCTCGCCGAGCAGCCACCAGGAGAGCAGCACGCCGCTCACCGGCACCGCCAGGGTGCTGAGCCCGGCAATCCCCGCCGGCAGCTTTTTCAGCACGAACAGCCAGAGGCTCCAGGCCAGCGCCGTGGCGAAGATGGCGCTATAGGCGAGCGCACCAAACACATAGGGCTGCCAGTCGATGGGTCGCTCCGGCACCAGCGCCGCCACCAGCGCCATCACCAGGGTGGCGTAGATCATCTGCCAGGTGGTGAGGGACATCAGATCCACCCCGGGGTGGCGGGCATACATCCGCTTGGCAATGATGGCGCTGATCCCCCAGCAGATGCCGGAGGCAATGCCCAGCAGCGCGCTCTTCATGGAATCCAGGTGCAGCTGCCAGGGCTCGATCACCAACAGCAGGCCGCAGGCGGCCACCCCGACCGCCAGATAGTGCAGCTTGCGCATCCGCTCACCCAAAAAGAGCGCCGCGAAGATCACCACCCAGAACGGCATGGTGTAACTCAGAATGGCCACCTTGCCCGCCCCGCCGCTGATGAGCGCCCACTGGGCCAGCCCCACCATGCCGCAGGTCTGGAACAGGGCGATGGCGAGGGTATAGCGAAACGGAGTGGGTTTGAGATAACGGCGGCCGCGCAGGCACTGCACCAGCAGCAACACCAGGGATCCGCACAGGCAGCGCAGGGCGGTGAACTCGAACGCCCCCGCGTAGAGCATCACCTGCTTCATCACGATCCAGCTGTAACTCCAGATGGCGGTGAGCAGGATCAATCCCCCCAGCGCCGCCATGTTCAACTTGCTATTCATTGTGCTGCCTTGTTGCTGCTGCGGTCGGTGCGTCCGCCATTCGGGGCGCCATCTTACTCCTCTGCCGTCCCCCTGCCCACTGCGGATAAGAGCTGGCCGGCCTATGTTTCCCTCTGCCAATCCCCTGTACCAGTCAACAGAAAGGGGGCCGACGGCCCCCAGGTTACAACCTTGCTCGCCCCTACTGGCTTATCAGGGTACCGGTCTTGCCGGCAATGCCGTCGGCGGCCTTCTCCAGCAGGGTGATCAGGGATTTGCGCCCCGGCAGGGATGTCGCAAACGAGAGCGCCGCCTCCACCTTGGGCAACATGGAGCCCTTGGCAAACTGCCCCTGTGCAATAAAGCTGTTGGCATCGGCCACGCTCAGGGTGTCGAGCCACTGCACCTCGGGCTTGCCGAAGTTGATGGCGACCTTCTCTACCGCGGTAAGGATGATCAGCATGTCGGCATCGATAAGCTCCGCCAGCCTGGCACTGGCCCAATCCTTGTCGATCACCGCGCTGGCACCGCGCAGGTGATTGCCCTCGCGCAGCACCGGGATGCCGCCGCCACCGACGGTGATCACCACCTGACCGGCGGCCAGCATGGCAGAGAC
Organism: Ardaris pityusa; assembly: GCA_018244955.1. Taxonomy (NCBI): domain Eukaryota; kingdom Metazoa; phylum Arthropoda; class Insecta; order Lepidoptera; family Hesperiidae; genus Ardaris; species Ardaris pityusa. The sequence continues at coordinate 26,361 of DWSA01000001.1, read as the reverse complement.
GGTCTCTTTCTCGATGATATCGACGGGTTTGGGAGATGCCACCACCCGGCGATAGCCACGGCCGGCATCCTCTTTGAGCCGCTCCCCCTTGGCCATCAATGCTTCGGCCTCCTCCTTGCTGAAGAAGCCGCCGATGGGTTTGCTCGGGTCGAGGAAGGCGGGATCGTTTTTATCCACCTCCACCTGGGTCACCAAAGTAGCAACCGGCTTGTGGATGCCACGCTCCAGCAGGGCCTCGCGCAGGGCGTTTTGCAGGTCATAGCCGATATAACCCTGGCTCAGGGCCACGCAGACCGACATGGGCAGGTGGGGCGCCTTGGGATCGTGGCGAGCCGCCACCTCGAACGCCTGCTGGATCATCCCCACCTGCGGGCCGTTGCCGTGGGTCACCACCACCTCATGCCCCTGGGCGATCAGGTCGGCAATGGTGCCCGCCGTGCTCTGCACCGCTTTCATCTGCTCGGGCAGGTTGTTGCCCAGCGCATTGCCACCAAGGGCCAGTACGATTCTCTGTTTCATCTTGTTATCTCCAGTGATGGGACAAGCCGGCGCGATACCGGCCCACCTTTCGTTGTTCACATAAGCTTGCTGCTCTGCGTGTTTCGAACGGATTGTCAACCTGCAGCCGCGGGGCAAGGCGAGTGCAGATCCGGCGCCAAGGCCGGATCAAAGGGCGCTCTGGCCAGAAAGCGGCCATGACCACGGCGCCCCAGAAACTCGCCATCGCGAGCCACTGTCTCGCCGCGACTCAGGGTCATCCTGATCTGGCCGGGGCAATGCATCCCCTCGTAGGGGCTGTAGTCGCCGTTGTCGTGCAACTGTTGATGGGAAATCAGGGTGTCACCACGGGGATCCATGATCACCAGATCGGCGTCAGACCCCAGTTGCAGGTTGCCCTTGCGCGGCCAGAGGCCAAACAGGCGCGCCGGGTTGGCACTGGTGAGCGCCACGAAGCGTGACGGCGAGATGCGCCCGCCGAGCACTCCGTGGGCAAACAGCAGCAACATCCGGTTTTCGACCCCGGGCAAGCCGTTGGGGCAGCGGCTGAAATCGCCCTCCGAGAGGGTCATGCGCTGGGTATGGGAGAAGTTGCAGTGATCGGTCGCCACCGTGTCGATGTCGCCAGCTGCAATGCCGACCCACAGCTTGTCCTGCTCGCGGCGCCCGCGCAGCGGCGGACTCAGCAGGTAGTCGACCCCGTTCTCCTTGTAATAACACTGCTCATCGAGCAGCAGATATTGCGGGCAGGTCTCCACCCAGACCGGCTGGCCCTGGCGGCGCGCCAGTTTCAGATACTCCAGCCCCAAGCCGTTGGAGAGATGGACGATATAGAGCGGCGCATTGCCCGCGAGCCCCGCCAGATTGATCATCCGGGCGATCGCCTCCGCCTCGCACTCCAGCGGGCGGCTTTGCGGGTGATACCAGGGCTCATGGTGACCCGCGGCCAGCAGGGCCGCCCGGCGCGCCGCGATGGCGGCGTCGTTCTCGGGATGGACGGTGGCGAGCGCCCCCACCTCTTTGAGGCGCGCCAGGGCGCGCAGCACGTCGTGGTCCCCCAGCTTGTACTGGTAGGTGAGATAGAGCTTGAAGCTGCTGATCCCCTCCTCCTTCACCATGGCGGCCATCTCTTGGAGGATGGCGTCATCCACATGCTGAACAACGCCATGAAAGCTGTAGTCGATCACCGCCTGCTCGGCGGCATAGTCGTGATAGCGGGCCAGCTGGTGATGCAGGTTGCACCCCGCCGGGCCAAATCCCATGTGATCGACGATGGTGGTGGTGCCACCACAGGCGGCGGCACGGGTACCGCTGAAAAAGTCATCGCAACTGCGGGCAATCCCGACATCGATGTTGAAGTGGGTGTGGACGTCGATGCCGCCCGGCATCACGTAGCAGCCGCTGGCATCGATCAGTTCGGTTTCGCCATCGGGCTCGATAGCGGCGGCGCGCTCAAGGATCACCCCGTTCTCGATCAGCAGATCCTGACGATATTCACCCTGCGCATCGACCAGCACACCGTGTTTGATCAGCCGTTTCATCCCCACCACCTCGCACATCCGATCGCGTCAAACAGCAAGGCCCCGCCAGCGAAAGACGGGGCGCTTGCCACACAGGCAACACAGGGCGGTGATGGCCATCACCGCCCGGCAGACCTCTTACTTGTCCAGCTCGGCCAGATAGAGCATGGGGATCACCGCGTACATGGCGGCGCACTTGACCAGATGCTCCTTCCAGGTCTTCTCGTTCGGCGCGTGGGCCTCCGGCTCTTTGCCCGGGCCAAAACCGATGACCGGAATGCCGTGGCGACCCATGATGGAGACCCCGTTGGTCGAGAAGGTCCACTTGTCCACCACCGGCGCCTTGTTGAACAGCTGGGTGTACGCCTTGGAGAGGGTCTTGACGGTGATGTGATCCTCTTCCACCTTCCAGGTCGGGAAGTAACACTCGGTCGGGTAGACCAGACCGGTATAGGCCGGACGATCGTACTGATACATGGAGACCTCGGCACCGGCGGCTTGCACCGCAGGCAGGGCGCGGATCTCGTCGAGCGCCCCTTGCCAGGTCTCGCCCCAGGTGAGACGGCGGTCGATGGAGACGGCGCAGCTGTCCGCCACGGCGCAGCGGCTTGGCGAAGTGAAGAAGATCTCGGAGACGGTCAGGGTGCCCTTGCCGAGGAAGTCGTCGTTGCCGAGGTTGTAGCTGAGTTCCTGCAATTCGCCGAGGATCGGGCCCATCTTGAAGATGGCGTTGTCACCGCGCTCCGGCGCGGAGCCGTGGCAGCTCACCCCCTGCACCTCCACGCGGATCTCCATGCGGCCGCGCTGGCCACGGTAGATCTGGCAGTCAGTCGGTTCGGTACTGACCACGAACTCGGGGCGGATCTTGCTCTGCTCGATGATGTACTGCCAGCAGAGGCCGTCGCAGTCCTCCTCCTGCACGGTGCCGGTCACCAGTAGGGTGTACTCGTCTTCCAGCCCCAGATCCTTGATGATCTTGCCGGCGTAGACCATGGAGGCCATGCCCCCTTCCTGATCGGAGGCACCGCGACCGCCGATGATCTCGTGATCTTCCATCCCCTCATAGGGGTCGAAGGTCCAGTTGGCCATGTTGCCGACCCCCACGGTATCGATGTGGGCATCCATGGCGATCAGGTGCGGGCCGTGGCCGATATAGCCCAGCACGTTGCCCATGGGGTCGATCTCCACCTTGTCAAAACCAACCTTCTCCATCTCCTGCTTGATGCGCAGCACCACCCGCTCCTCATCGCAGCTCTCGCTCGGGATGGCGATCATGTCGCGCAGGAACTGAGTCATCTCGGCCTTGTACTGGTAGGCCTTCTCCAACACCATTTCAAACGGAATTTGCTTGCTCATTGTGATTCTCCATAACAACTGAGAGTGCGCGGCCTGTTCGTCGGCAGCGCCCTGTGCCCGTCACCGCGCCCCGTTGGCGAGGCGCGATCAATGCTTCAATTCGTTCTCTGCTCGCGCAGGGATTACTTACAGCCGGGGTTAATCGCAGGCAGGGTGCTTGCCTTCCCACACCACTTCCCGGTAATGGGCCACGTCGGTGTCCCCTTCGGTGTTGATCACCAGCACCACCGACTGCTCATCGAGCCCCAGCCGGGCCATCAGCGCCGCGCGATCCGGGTGGTGACGCACCGCCGCCAGCACGCCGGTGCCGACCGAACCGGATTCGCCGGAGATGATGCGGGGATCATCACCAAGGGGGTTGCCGAGCACGCGCATGCCGAGCGCCGAGACCTTGTCGTGACAGGAGATGAACTGGGTAGCGCAGCCGCGCAGCACCGGCCAGCCGAGGGGATTGGGTTCGCCGCAGGCGAGACCGGCCATGATGGTGCGCATGTCGCCCCCCACGTTGACCATCTCCCCCGCCACGCCGGAGCGGTAGATGCAGTCGGCCTGATCCGGCTCGACGACTATGCTGTGCAGGTTCTTCGCCCCGAAGCAGTCCACCAGATAGCCGAGCACGCCGCCCGCCAGCGCCCCGACCCCGGCCTGCAGCAGCACGTGGGTGGGCTGCTTGATGCCCATGGCCTGCATCTGTTCGACCGCTTCGTCGGCCAGGGTGGCGTAACCCTGCATGATCCAGGTCGGGATCTTGGTGTAACCCTCCCAGGCGGTGTCCTGCACTATGTACCAGCCGCGCTCCTCGGCCATCTTCATGGTCAGGCGCACTGTATCGTCATAGTTCATGTCGGTGACGATGCACTCGGCCCCCAGTGCCAGAATGTGATCCACCCGCTCCTGGGCCGAGCCCTTGGGCATGTAGACCACCGCATGCTGGCCCACCTGCTTGGCGGCCCAGGCGACGCCGCGACCGTGGTTGCCGTCGGTGGTGGTGGCGAAGGTCATCGGCTCCTTGATGGTGCGCTTGATGAGATCGAAGGTGAAATCCTCCACCGCCACCCCGTATTTTTCACAGAGCAGGTTGGCGATGGCGTAGACCCCCCCCAGCATCTTGAAGGCGTTGAGGCCAAAGCGTTTGGACTCATCCTTCACCAGGATGTTCTTCACCCCGATATAGGCTGCGAGCGCTGTCAGATCGCACAGGGGGGTGGGCTCATAACCGGCCAGTTTTTTATGAAAGGCGCGGGCCTTTTGCGCCTCGACACGGGAAAACAGGGGCAGCGACTCACCGGTAAAGAAACGGTTATCGGCAATCTCCATCTTCAGGGAAAATTGGGACATGAATACCTCGCAAAGAGTCATCTCGCCGGGAATCATCGAGTGAAAAGCGCCCCGGGGAGAGAACCCGTGACAATAATTGCGTGATGACGACGGCCGGGCGGGACTTATTTCCCGCCCGGCCAGGCCATTATTTGACGCGTTTTTGCGCCTCTTTTATCAAGCCTTCGAGGGCGGCGCCCGGTGCCGAGAATTTACGGGCGACAATCATGGCGGCGATAATATAGGGCTTCCAGCTTGCCTCTTTATAAGTGGCGATCCGGTATTTCTCGAATACCCCTTCACTCACTTCCCCTTCCTTGCAGGAGACACCGGAAATATCCGCCGGCAGGCAGTGCATATAGAGTGCCTCGCCCCCCTTGGTGAGGGCCATCATCTCTTCGGTGCAGTGCCAATCCTTGTGCTTGGCGTTCTGTGCCAGGCAATGCTGCTCCAGCTCCTTGAGGCCCGCATGATCGTTGGCCCGCAGCAGCTCGGTGCGCTGCTCCATCACCTGATAGGGTGCCCAGGACTTGGGATAGACGATGTCGGCATCCTTGAACGCCTCTTCCATGGAGGTGACCTGGCGGAAACTGCCGCCGGAGGCCTTGGCATTCTCCTTGGCCACTTCGATCACGTCCGGGATCAGGTCATATCCCTCCGGGTGGGCCAGGGTCACGTCCATGCCAAAACGGGTCATCAGGCCGATGATGCCTTGCGGCACGGAGAGCGGCTTGCCGTAGCTCGGCGAGTAGGCCCAGGTCATGGCAATCTTCTTGCCCTTGAGGTTCTCCAGGCTGCCGAAGTGCTCCTGCAACCAGGCGAGATCAGCCATGGACTGGGTCGGGTGATCAATGTCGCACTGCAGGTTGACCAGCGCCGGACGCTGGGGCAGCACCCCCTTCTCGAACCCCTCGTCGAGCGCGGCGCCCACTTCACGCATGTAGGCGTTGCCGGCCCCCAGGTACATGTCGTCGCGAATGCCGATGGCATCGGCGCAGAAGGAGATCATGTTGGCGGTTTCACGGACGGTTTCACCGTGGGCAATCTGGGATTTGCCTTCATCCAGATCCTGCTGGGTCAGGCCGAGCAGGTTGAGGGCAGAGGCGTAGGAGAAACGGGTACGGGTGGAGTTGTCACGAAACACCGAGATGCCAAGACCGGTATTGAACAGCTTGGTGGCGATGTTTTCGGCGCGCAGTCCCTTGAGGGCCTCCGCCAGTTTGAGCACCAGCGCCAGCTCCTGAGGGGTCTGCTCCCAGGTCAGCAGGAAGTCTTTTTCATGCAGGTTGGATTTGAGTTCATTGATCTCTTTGATTAACTGGTTCACTGCTTTCATCGTTAGCCCCAATCTGTTGATGAGAAATGCATTGCTCCCCTTCCACTCACAGGTCACCGAAACAAGGGCCATTGGGTGAGTTCATCGGTCAGCGTCAAATAAGGGCAATCAATAAGCGTGCCAACGCATAAATAAGCGGGAAATAACCAGAAAAGGCGTCTTGAATGTGAGCCGGCGCACAGCCTGAGGCTATATGGCGCCCCGCCAAGGCAGGTGAGATAGCTTATTTTCCAGCTGATGGCTGCGCGCTGCTGAAATAGCGCGAGAATAGGGTGAGAGGAGGCCAAGCCGGCGCTGATAATTATCAGTCCGGCTATCACCAGAGCCTGCCAATTGATAGAAAGCGGGGCCACATTCTCATAATGATAACGCCGCGATTGTCGGTCGCGGCGCGGTCAAGCGGGGCCGCCAGGCGACCCGCGGCGGGATCAGGCCTGCACGGCTATCTCGTACTTCTTTATCTTGCGATACAGGGTGGCGATGCCGATCCCGAGTGCCTGGGCGGCCAGCTTCTTGTTGCCAAGGCGCAGCAGGGTCTCCTCTATCATCTGCTTTTCCATGTTCTCCAGCCCGTTTTCGCCAAGTGGCAGCGCCAACCCGCGCTCGACCTGACCGGCACCCGGCTCTGGCAGGCTTGCTTCTGGCGATGACCAGGGCGCCCCCGTAGCCGATGCCGGGTTGCCAGCGGCAGGACCAAGCGCAGGATCGGCCAGCACGCCATGGGAATAAGGGTCAGGCGAGAGCGGCATGCGCGCGATCTGCGCCGTGCTGCGTGACGGCTCGTCCGCCCCGCTGCGCTGGTTGCGCAGGATATTGGGGGGCAGCAGGATGCTCTCGATCACCTCCCCCGCCTGCACCACGTTCACCAGGTACTCGATAAGGTTGCTGAGCTCGCGCACGTTGCCGGGCCAGCGGTAGCCCTCGAGCAGTGCCATCACCTCCGGGCTGAGCCCCGGATACAGCAGACCGATGCGGCTGGTGTGCAGGTTGAGGAAGTAGTGGGTCAACAGCGCCACGTCCCCCTCCCGCTCGCGCAGGGGCGGCAGGTGGATGGGAATGACGTTGAGGCGATAGAAGAGATCCTCGCGAAACTTGCCCTCGGTGATGTACTGCTCCAGATGCTGATGGGTCGCGGCTATGATGCGAATGTCCACCGGCACCGGCCGGCTGGCGCCGATGGGGGTCACCTCCCGCAGCTCCAGCACCCGCAGCAGCTTGGCCTGCATGGTAAGCGGCATGTCCCCTATCTCGTCGAGAAACAGGGTACCCTGCTGGGCGGCCTGGATCAGCCCCTGCTTGCCGGTGCTGGAAGCCCCGGTGAAGGCCCCCTTCACGTAGCCGAACAGCTCGCTCTCGAGCAGCTGCTCCGGGATGGCTGCGCAGTTGATGGCGATGAAAGGCTTGTCGCGGCGAGGGCTGAGCCGGTGGATGGCGCGGGCCACCACCTCCTTGCCGGTGCCGCTCTCGCCGCACACCAGCACGCTGGAGGGGCTCAGGGCGATGCGATGGAGCAGCTTTTTCAGGGCCCGCATCGGCTTGCTCTCCCCGATCAGCATGCTGACTCCCTCATCGGGCTCCAGCGGCGGGTTCGGCGTGCCGTGAGACTGGTGAAACGCCATCAGAAACAGCTGCTGGCCCTGCACGTGGTGCAGCTGGCCGATGATCAGCTCCTGACGATCCCCCAGGGTGACGATGTGCTGCAGATGACCGGTCAGCCCCTGCTGGGCAAAGGTGAGCGGGCGCAGCCCTATCTCGCAGCCCAGCAGCGCCTCCTGCTGGCAGTTAAGCTGCTTGAGCGCCACCTCGTTGGCGTAGAGCACCTGACTCTTCTCGTCGAGCAGCAGGCAGCCCTGATCCATGTGGTTCATCAGGCTCAGGAAGACCTTGTTGACCCCGTCCGACAGGCCGCGCGAGTCGAGCAGCTTGGCGACGAAGATGCTGGAAATATGCTGCACATAGTCGCACACCTCCTGCAGGTTGTTGTTGAGACGGGCCTGCTGCTCCGGATTGAAGGCCACCAGGCTGATCACCCCGATACAGTTCTCCTCCACCATGATGGGCACCCCGAGAAAGGCCCGCTCCCGGCAACTCTCCTTGCAGCTGCACCCCTCGCAGACCGGATCCTCGCTGGTGTGGGTGACGATCTTCTCGCGCTGATGCTCGATGACGTAGCGCAACAGGCGGGAGTCCCCCTCCAGCTGGCGACCGAAGAACTTGCCGTAAGGGCCGGTTCCCGCCACCCGCACCATGTTGGCGTCCACGATTTCCACTTCCAGTTGCAGCACGCTGGCCAGCATCTTGGCAAAGCGCAAAATGGTGGGCTGGATCTGCATCAACAAACATTGGTTACTGACGGACATCATGTTGTAAATCCCCTGGCTCCCACCCCGGGTGGGATTCATGCTGGCCAGATACTATGCCAATTCGATGGCAGCGACTTCGCCGAGGATCACGAAAAGGGAACTTGCACTCACCCCGCATCCCGGAGTGAGAGCTGGCGCAGGCTGACCATTCTGTGCTGCCCTGAGAGTCTGTTGGTCGTATCGCTCCGGATGTCTTGCCAGAGCGCGTTGACACAAGCAATCAGGGCAGCGGCAATTTGCCCATCCAGCTAGCTGACAGTGGCCACTCGCCATATCGAACGGGCGACCATCACGGGCTTTGAAGGGGCCGACCGGCAGCAGCTGGTACCAGCCATCACCTTGGGGGGTGAGCTGCGCATCAAGCACCGCCAGCCGCTCCCCGCTGACGGGGTTGGCTTGGAGGATGGCCACGAAGGGCGCTAAGTATGGGGTCTTGGATATGTTCATGCCGCCATAGTGCGGCGGCATGAAGGGGGATGGGGTTTATGGTGGGTTAGTCATTATGAAATTGGAGATATCACCACTGCTTTAAACTGGTCATATATATTTTGATTGGCATTCGATGTTGCTTGAACAAGCGAACGAAACGTTGAAATTGCGTCGTTTACAGACTTAGTATTCTTCAAACCACCATCCAGTGCCGGAACTAACTGTTTACAGAATGGTATCCCGACATCGACCACTGTTTTCCAATATTCTTGGGCTTTAGCAGGCGAACATGAATTTCCAAAAGACACCCTAAACAGATTTGGCACCTGTCTAGATAGAAATATCTCCAAGCATGAAACTATTGCACTTGCAAAAAGAAATATTGAACCACGCCGTCTAAAATACTCTAAATAATCTTGCTCCATTTTAGTTAAACTAGCACCATTTCTATCTTTTTGAATAATCTCTGTTTTTCTATCTTCAATAGATCTAATTAGTGCATAAGCGCATACTATATGAGCACCATGAGTGCTTTCGTTGAAAATACGCCCATATAATCTATCATTAACCCATATCCCAGATTTTTGGTTATATGCTGTTATTGGATCACCATGAAAAGCTGTCAAAGCCTGACCTACGGTATATGATGGAAGTAGATTAACCCTGCGGCGAATCGCGTCTGTAACCCCACCTCTTCGACCTCCATCATACTCAGCATTAGGGATTTTTGAGATTTCTTCTTTTAGTCTTCGCTGTACTTTATCTGTACTTCTAAAGTCTGATGCCTCGACTTTATTTTGACTATTATTATATTGAATGATTTTTCTTATTAACTCTTCATCTCCATTAGTCGTCGCTACGAACCTAGCTTGAACGACAGTGTCTGCGTGTGGTAGTTTTCTGAGTGAACCTATTGCCCCCGTCGTTTGTGCTCCATTAACAATGGAAAGCCCTCTAAAAGACAACTTACCTTTTGTTGGATCATATGACGCAGCATGTGTAAGAATTGTGAGGCCGTTATTATATACCCAAAAATTATCATGCTCGTTATCAAGTGTCGATTTAATACCGTTGTTAATGTTGGAATCTGATGATCTAGACCCCAAGTAATCTCTTATATTAGCGGAAAACACTTTTGTCTTATGTTTTTTATATAAACGATGTAACAATGCTGCCGGTATAGTAGCTGAGACAGCTTTCCAACCAGGTCCAGAAACCTCATATGCACCATTACAGTCAACTTCAACCTCATCATTTACTAAGATTGGTGATTGAGAGTCTTCGTACCAATCAGAAAACATTTCATTTCCGACTTCAAATACTTGCAGGTCTATATTTGATTGAGAAAAGTGTTGTTTTATAATCGAGGAAGCTGTTTCATGAACCGTTATTAACTCATCTCTTACATTATTAGAGTGTGGTAGATTATGAACATACCATATATATATGGTGGTTACTTCCTTCTGCAGTATTGCATCTCTCAATTCTTGAGCTGCAGACTTTATTATCTCTGGCACTTCATTTATTGAACGAGAGAGCAACCATCCTAAGGCAGTATTTAAATCACTAGCTTTATTAGCAGGGGCAGCTGGCTTATCCTTTAAGCTAAGATAACACTGAGCAATAACCGCATATCCATCTTCTCTATTTACATAAACCAAATCACACTTTTTGTCATCTCTGCCATCAGTTATTGATTCAGCGGCAACTGTGTCAAGATCCTCAGTTCTAAACCTCAATGCAAGAGCAAATAATGCTAACGCATTATCATTATAAACTTGTAGGTCTGTTCTTGACTGAAATGCATCAAACCAATTACTCATATCAAATCTCCAATAGCCACAAATGGGGCTCACTCTATCTCGATTGCATCCCCTAAAAAGTGATCGCTATCAAGTTACGGTGTTTAAGGGTGTTTAATTGCGCTAATGGCTTACACCTTGCTATCTGTCTGACCATCCGCCCTGGCGGGTGATACGAACGCAGTATGGGGCGTCACAAGCGCGCAGTCCGAACAGGACTCCCATGGGGAAACCATATAATGTGCGATGCCTACCACATCGCACACATTATGCTTGCTTTGCCCAAGAGATTAAGACTCTGACAACCTGTAAGACATTGAGCTACTACCAACTTCAAGAATCTCAATGGTTACACCATCCATCTTTAACTTTTTATCTGCGGGATTAAATTTAAACTCTGCCGTATTGGGTGGTAGTGCATATACTTGCGCTTCTGGTTTTTGATATTGTGTTACAACCGTATTGCTATTTGTTGTACCAACGGCACCGTAATTATTTGCATTGAGCGTTGAAAATGAATTAGTGTTTGCCACAACACTATTCCTACCATATCGGGTAAATACACTCTCATTGGATTGAATTTTTACATCTGTAAATCTCAAGACTGCCATACCGTCTGAGTCAAATCCCATAAAGCGCAACTCTGACATGCCTTCTTGGACTTTCCCACCATAGATGTCAGCTTTGCCGAATACATTTGGCAAATCGCGAGTCTTGTTTACTGCATAGATTTCACCACCTACATACACAGTCTGAGGTTGATAAAATGCTTTTGAGTAATCCTTATAGTGCTGAATTTGAGCACACCCCGCCAAACTCAACATACAGACAAACAAGAATAATATTTTTTGCATTAAAATGGCGCCCTGCAATAATTAATCACCATTTAATAATGCAATAGCAAGGAAGTAATTAAAATGAAAAGTGCAGACTCACATAAGCACCGTACAGGGATTATTCAGCTTTGTTATAACAATAACACCAATGATGATTAAATGTATCAACTTAATTGTGCTGGCTCGACATACCAAAATAAAGACTCAACATATCCAACACGCTCTGTTTATCCCCTTCTGACAACCCCAGAGCGCGGCGCTCTGGCAGGTTGATCTCTGGGCGCCCGAACTGGTGGGCGGCACCATATTCCTGCGGGGTGCCGAAGTAAAGAGAGAGGGGATCGGGCTGGGCAGCCAGCAGTTCTGGCAAAGCGCTGACCGCAGCCACACCGTTCCCCTGCTCCAGTGCAGCGAGCCGTGCCAGCAAGCTGGCCAGATAGTCGCTCGCATCCACCAACCCCACCACATTCAGCGCACTCTCGTTATTTGCCATCTGATTACCCCCTGCTGCTTGTTGTGCCAGTGCTCGTATCCTGCGCCCAGTGAAAATTGGGCAGCCAGGTCAAATATCACGGTTTATCAACTTTTATCATTAAATCATCAATGGTATAAGATTATGAATTAGCTAACATTTCTCTCGTCATCACACACACAAGGGAGAATGTTATGACTAAGCAATCAAACCACAATGCCGATATCAGCAACCCCAATAAAGGCTCGAACGGTACCAACTCTACCTATGACCGTAATCAGGGGAACCGTGGCTCTCAATTGAATCCGCAGACCCCGAAGAGCGGCGGCAAGAAGTAAACAAGAGACTCCGGGGGGCTCGTCCCCCCTTATCTGGATCCCTATGACACAGAACGAGCAATCCACCGGCGCCAAGCGCCCCTTTAAACAGACTCGGGCCCTTATCCGGCTTGCCCTCAATGATGGTCTTACGCAAAAAGAGATCGCCGCACTTTGCCGAACCCAGCAATCTATTGTCAGCGCGTGGGCAAAAGGGACGAAACTGGCCAATGAGGGGCAACTGACCGAATTGCTGACCCGCTATGGCCATACACTGCGCCGCCAATCCTTTCGTCTCTATTGGTCTATCGACGATGAAACCAAGACGAAGAAATTTTATCGGGTTGAGGGCAAGGTTATTTTCCAGCACATCTTCTACAACCTGCGGCGCGAAACCAAGAGCGGGAAACTGTGCAAAAATTATCCTGAGTGGCGCCTGATTGTGCATCATCATGGGTACGATACATTTACTGTTGTATGGCAAAATCGTATCCCCATGGACAGTGGCAATACCTTACTCGATAGCCATAACGAAGAAGCTGTATGGTTCTCTGATATAACCCCATCAGTAAGCGCAAAACGATTCATACAATTTATCGATAACTTGTCGAAAGAGCCTCCGTTTGATCAATTCTCGGATACCCTTATCCTCCCCTTTCTGATCCGCCAAGCCCTGCTGCAACACGGCTTTCCGGTAGAAGGGATTGAGGAGTATCCGGCACAGTGGTAGCCTCACCGGACACCCAAACAGGTGTCAGAGCACCTTAACGCTCTGAAAGGCGGCAATACCGCCACAGATTTGAGCACTCTTGCGAGTTAAGCCCTGTGAACAGCCCTTTGCTCTCACGGCGCGATTCAAATCGACAAGGGGTATGCAGGCGGCTCATACAGAGCTAGGCGAACGGTCACCCAGTAGCCGAAATGGCTGTATACCAACAGGGATAGGGGTGGGCGCGATACCCAAGCCGTCAGTATCTGGCCGCTTGGGTATTTTTATCTTCCCCCCTCCCCTTTATCAGCTGGCGGCTTGCTGGCCGAGATCTGCATCCCGAACCTCCTGGCGCACCTCGTTATAGACATTACCCAGGGCATTGGTCGAGCTCTTACCATCGGCCAGTGAGGTCAAGGTGACCCACAGAATGGCTTTGCTCATGGAGCGCTCATATCACTCAATCATTACCAATAGGATCGGAATCACCGCTTGTGGAGTTCTAGAGATCAACTGCCCAGATGCAGGGCCAGCCAGACTGCAAGCGGGATCACCAGAACCGAGAGCGCATTGCCGCCGAGCACGATACTAGCCACCTTCTCGGGCTGGCACTGGTACTGCTCGCACAGCATGTAGTTGAGCACCGCCGGGGGCAGCGCCACCGACAGCATCAGCAGCGGGATCCAGGCCGGTTGCAGCGGCAGCAGCCAGACCGCCAGACCCAGGGAGATGCCGCCGGCCAGCAGATAGAGCAGGTTGCACTTGAGGGCCAGCCCCAGGTGATCCAGCTCCCCTTCCATCAGCCGGATGCCGAGGGCAAACAACATCAGCGGCACCGAGATCTGGCCGAGCAGAGAGGCGCTGGTCACCAGGTATTCGGGCAGTGGAATGTGCAGATTGGCCACCAGCAGGCCGGCCAGGGCGGCCCACAACACAGGGCTTTTCAGCCAGAGCCAGCGGGAGGTGTTGGCCGAGAGGATGAACATGCCCACCGAGAAGTGGAGCAGGTTGGAGAGCACGAACAGTATGATGATGGCGCCCAGCTGCTGCTCGCCGAAGGCCAGCACCATCAACGGAATGCCGAGGTTGCCGGTGTTGCGAAACATGGCGGGCAGGATCAGGGCCGGTCGGCTGATGCTGCGAAGCCTGAGCAGGGAGAGCAGCAGCCCCGGCAGCAGGATCACCAGGGCCCCCGCCGCGATGAGCGACAGGTGGGCCATCAGATCCAGCGGGTATTTGACCAGCGCCGAGAACACCAGCGCCGGGGTGAACAGCTCGATATTGGCCCGGTTGACGTAACCCAGCGCACCGCCCGGGCGCAACCGGCCGTAGAGGGCGCCAAGCCCCACCACCGCAAACACCGGAATGACGATATTGAGCAGCGAGCTGAACATGGGCGAGTCCTTTACAGTTCGCGGGCGGGGGTACCCATCAGCAGCACGGGATCCAGGGTCACTTCCTGGCGGCCGTTGCTCACCCAGAGCTGACCGTCGGAGATGGTGCAGGTGAGCTGCATGGTGCGCTCGACCATCTCGGTCAGCGGCAGGGTCTGGCTGTCGGAGAGCTCAATCACGGTGAGGTTGTCGTGCAGGCCGAGTTTGCCCTGATTCTGCTTCCACCAGACGCTGGTGCCACGGCCGCCGTAGAGGTAGAGCACCACATGACGGGAGCGGTTGCACGCCTTCTTGAGACGGCGCTCGTCGGGCTGGCCGAGCTCGATCCAGAGTTCAATCTCGTCGGAATAGTTCTTGCGCCAGAGTTCCGGCTCGTCATCGGCGGAGAGGCCCTTGGTGAACTCCAGCCGCTCGGCGGCGTGCCAGGCGAAGGCCGCCAGCCGGATCATCATCCGCTCGTCGGTCTCGGAGGGGTGACGGGCCAGGGTGAGAGAGAAGTCCTGATACAGATTGCGATCCATGTCGGACAGGCTGAGCTGAGCCTTGAATACGGTTGCCTTGAGAGCCATAGAAAACCTTGAATACCTTGGGAAGCGGGCCGAAACGAAAAACTGCGCGCCAGTGTAATCAAAATCGACGGCAGGTTCGACCTCAAGCAGCACACATTTGGCCCCTGGGCCGCAGATAACTGCCTGCCAAGGCTCAAAAAACAAATGCCAGTCCGAAGACTGGCATTTGGCGGTATGAACGAAAGAAGCGGATCACTTCTCGGCGGACTTGACCCCGAAGGCATTGAGCAGCAGGCAGCAGGTCACTGCCACCGCCACAAACCCGCTCAGGAAGATAAAGGGCATGGCCCCGTATCCCAATACAGTCCAGATGGTTTGTTCAAGCAGACTCATTATGTGTCCTTCATCCAGTGAAATGGGTGTCCCTTTCGTGACGGGGTTATCCCCCCGTTCCTGATGATGCTATTTGACCCCAACCAGCGCCTGAGTCCTATGCCACCAAAGTAATAAATAGGGGGCTAGTTTGAGTTGGATCAACAATTTATCCCTTGCCGAGGAAAAATATGGACGGGATTCAACCAGTTGTCAGCCTGCAGCCCCTGCATTTTCCATCCAGGCGCCAAAAAGAAGGAGGCGACCCCGGGGTCGCCTCCTTGTCGGTTGGCCTGTTGCCGCGAGCGGCGCACGCTCAGTAGAAGCGCTGCTGCTCCGCCGCCATCGCCTTGAGGCGATCGCAGGGGGCGAACCGGTCGCCGTAGCGCTTCTGGTAGTGCTCAAGGCGCCCCACCAGGTGCTCGATGCCGAGGCTGTCCATGTAGCGGAACGGGCCGCCCAGGAACGGCGGGAAGCCGATGCCGAAGATGGCGCCGATGTCGCCGTCGCGAGCCGAGGCCACCACGCCGCTGTCCAGCGCCATGGCCGCTTCATTGAGCATCATCAGCACGCAGCGCTCGGCCAGCTCCGCCTTGGCCAGCTTGGCCTGGGGCGAGATGCCGAGCACGCCGTAGACGCTCTCGTCCACCGTCTTCTTGCCCTCCTTGCCGGTAAGCTTGCTGCGCGGGGCCGCCTTGCCGTAGAGATAGAAGCCCTTGCCGTTCTTGCGCCCCTTGCGATCATTTTGCAGCAGCTTGTCAAAGGCCGCCGGGGCCTGGAACTGCTCGCCCCCCAGCTCTTTTTCAAGGATCGGGGAGATCTTGGCACCCACGTCGATCCCCACCTCGTCCAGCAAGGTGATGGGGCCCACCGGGAAGCCGAAATCGAGCAGGGCGCCGTCCAGCACCTCCACCGGCTCCCCTTCCAGCACCAGGCGCGCCGCCTCGTTCATGTAGGGGGCCAGGATGCGGTTGACGTAGAAGCCCGCCTCGTCCTTGACCACAATGGGGGTCTTGCCCTGAGCGCGGGCAAAGGCCAGGGTGGTGGCGACCGTCTCGGCACTGGTGCCGGCGTGGGGGATGATTTCCGCCAGCGGCATCTTGTCCACCGGGCTGAAGTAGTGCAGCCCCACCACCCGTTCCGGGTGCGCCGCCGCCGAGGCGATCTGGTGGATAGGCAGAGAGGAGGTGTTGGAGGCAAACACGGTGTGCTCGCCGCACTCGCGCTCCACGTCCTTCACCATCTGGTGCTTGAGGGAAAGATCTTCAAACACCGCTTCCACCACCATGTCGACCCGGTGGAAACCGGAGTAGTCGAGGGTGCCGGTGAGCAGGCTCATCTGCTTCTCAAGCTCGCTGCGCAGCAGTTGGCGACGCTTGAGCTTCTTGGCCAGGATGTCGTAGCTGTAGCGCATGGCATTGCCGATACCGCTGCTGGCCACGTCCTTGATCCGCACCGGCACGCCTGCCTTGGTGGCGGTGACGAAGGCGATACCGCCCCCCATCAGACCGCCGCCCAGCACCGCGGCATGACCCACCTTGCGCGGCTCGGCCCCCTGATAGGTGACCTCCTTCTTCATCTCGGTGGTGGCAAAGAAGATGGAGCGCAGGGCGGCGGATTCGCTGGTCATCACCAGCTCGCCAAAGTGGCGGGATTCGGCGGCAAGGCCGGCCTGCATCCCCTCTTCCACCCCGATGCGCACCACTTCCAGGATCAGATCCGGGGCCGGATAGTTGCCGCGGGTCTTCGCCTTCACCCCTTTGCGGGCCTGATCGAACAGCACCTTGCGACCAAGCTTGTTGGTCTCCAGCAGCTTGCCCTGCAGATCCCGCTTGAGCTCGTGACGGGGCTTGCCCTTCTTGGCCAACTTGATGGCGGCGTCCAGCAGGATGGAGGGCGGCACTACATCGTCCACCAGCCCCAGTTTCTTGGCCTGCTTGGCCCGCACCTGCTTGCCGGTCAGCATCAGATCGAGTGCCTTGGCCACCCCGATGAGGCGCGGCAGACGCTGGGTCCCGCCGGAGCCCGGCAGCAAGCCCAGTTGCACCTCGGGCAGGCCGAGCACCGTCTTGCCGTGATCGGTGACCACCCGGCCATGACAGGCCAGCGCCAGCTCCAGCCCGCCGCCGAGGCAGGGGCCGTGAATGGCGGCGATCACCGGGATGGGCAGCGACTCGATCTCGGCGAAGATCACCTGCCCTTCCCGCGACAGCGTCTCGGCATCCTTGGCGCTGCTACAGGCCGCCAGCATGCTGATGTCGGCACCGGCGATGAAGGAGTCCTTCTTGCCGGAGACCACCACCAGGCCGATCAGCTCTTTATTGGCTTTCACCTCGGCCAGCACCGCGCGGATCTCCTCCACGAAGGCGGCCTTGAGGGTATTCATGCTCTCGCCCGGCACATCCATGGTGAGAATGCCGATACCATCCTGGCGCACCGCCAGGGAAAAAGTCTTCTCGCTCATCACTCTACCTCCAACACCATGGCCACGCCGAGACCACCCGCCGCACAGGCGGTGTTAAGCCCCAATCCCCCACCCCGGCGCCGCAGCTCGTGCAGAGTCTGGGTGATCATCCGCGCACCGGTCGCGGCAAAGGGGTGACCAAAGGCCAGCGAGCCACCGAGGACGTTGAACTTGTCCATGTCCACCTCACCGATGGCCTGATCGCGGCCCAGCTTGCTCTGGGCAAACTCTTTGCTGGCAAACATCTTGAGGTTGGCCAGGGTCTGGGCGGCAAAGGCCTCGTGCATGTCGATCAGGGTCAGGTCGGCCAGCGTGATGCCGGCGCGATCCAGTGCCAGCGGGGTGGCGTAGGAGGGGCCCATCAGCATGTCCTGCCACACATCGATGGCAGAAAACGCGAAACTGCGGATATAGCCGAGCGGCTCGAGGCCCAGCTCGCGGGCCCGCCCTTCGCGCATCAGCAGCACAGCGGCGGCACCGTCGGTGAGCGGGGTGGCGTTGGCGGCGGTGACGGAGCCGTGCACCCGGTCAAACACCGGCTTGAGCTTGGCGTAGCTCGCCAGATCAGAGCTTTCGCGGATGTTGTTGTCTCGCTCCAGCGGCGCCTTGTAGGGAGGCACGTGGGCGGTGAACACCTCGCCACTGAGCTTGCCATCGGCCCAGGCCTGAGCGGCCAGGGTGTGGGAGCGGTGCGCCAGCGCATCTTGCGCCTCGCGGCTGATCTGGTGGCTCTTGGCCATCTGCTCGGCGGTCTGCCCCATGGACAGACCGGTGGAGTACTCGGCCACGGCGGGTGGCACCGGCAGCAGATCCTTGACCCGCAACTGGCGCAGGATATTGAAACGCTGCTGCAGATTGCGGGCCTTGTTGAGATCCACCAGGGCGCGGGCCAGCTTCTTGCTCACCCCGATGGGCAGCACGGAGGAGGAGTCGGCGCCGCCGGCGATGGCGATATCCACCGTGCCGGCCATGATGGATTCGGTGACGTTGGCGACGGCCTGGAAACTGGTGGCGCAGGCGCGCGACACGCTATAGGCATCGGTGCTGACGCTCATGCCGGTGCCGAGCACGATCTCGCGGGCAATGTTGGGGGCTTCCGGCATCTGTACCACCTGGCCGAACACCAGCTGGTCGATGAGCTTGGGATCGAGATCGGTGCGAGCGAGCATCTCGCTCACCACCAGTTTGCCCAGATCCACCGCAGGGACGCCGTGAAAGGCGGTGGCCTGCTTGGCAAAGGGAGTGCGCAAACCCGCCACGACGGCAATCCGTTCGCCCTGGCGAGTCGTCAGTTTCAATGGCTCTTTCATCCTGGCTCCTTGGTTAAACGAGAAGACTAAAGGGAGAGGTCTGACCTCATTGCGCCACATCTTAACAATCCACTCACAAATTTCATACGGCTGATTGAAACTAAATTGCCGCCATCTTGGCCCCCTCCCTCGCCCTTGTGCGCCAACTGGAGTATAAAAAGATCAACTTCTATGAAAACAACGGGTTTATTGCATGGCAGCGGCCGAGTTCAGAGCGCTTGGGGACTATCTGGGTAGTCAAATTCTGGGACAGGGCCCCCTCATCGAGGGGCTGCTGATCGCCCTGTTATGTGAAGGACATGTGTTGATCGAGGGGGCCCCCGGTCTTGCCAAGACCCGGGCCGTCAAGGCGCTGGCCGGCGCGGTGGAGGGGCGCTTTGCCCGCATCCAGTTCACCCCCGACCTGCTGCCTGCCGATCTCACCGGCAGCGAGGTGTTTCATCCCCAGGATGCCAGCTTCGTGTTTCAGCCCGGCCCCCTCTTCAACCACCTGGTGCTGGCGGACGAGATCAACCGGGCGCCGGCCAAGGTGCAGTCCGCCCTCTTGGAGGCGATGGCCGAGCATCAGATCACCGTGGGCAAGAAGAGCTGGCGCCTGCCACCCCTCTTTATGGTGGCCGCCACCCAAAACCCCATAGAACAGGAGGGGACCTATCCCCTGCCGGAGGCCCAGCTCGATCGCTTCTTGCTCAAGCTGCTGGTGGACTACCCGAGCCCCGCCATGGAGCTGGCCATCCTCCAGCTCAACGCCCGCGGCGACACCCTGCCGACACCGCCGCTCACCCTGAGCCAGGCCGATCTGCTGGCGGCCCGCAGCGCGGTGCAGGCGGTGCAGATGCAGGGGCGCCTCGAGCACTATCTGGTGCAACTGGTCTGCGCCACCCGGCCGGGCAGCGGCCTGTGTCCGGAACTCGAACCCCTGGTCGCGGTGGGCGCCAGCCCCAGGGCCAGCATAGGTCTGGCCAGAGCGGCTCGCGCCAGGGCCTGGCTGGCCGGACGGGATTTCGTGCTGCCCGAAGACATCCAGCAGCTGGCGCCGGCCGTGCTGCGCCATCGCCTCATCCCCAGTTATCAGGCGCTGGCGGACAACCTCGACAACGAGGCGCTCATCACCCTGCTGCTGGACGCGATCCCATGCCCCTGAGCCCGCTCGTTTCCTCTGTGCGGGCCCTGTTGCCATGACGAACGCCGTCGATCCCCTCGCCCATCCCGATATCGCCCTGCCGCTCGCCAGACTGCTGGCGATCAGGCTGTGGGCCCGGCAGGGGCCGCGCTCGCGCATTCAACCGGTGGCGCAGGGGCGGCTTGGTCGCACGCCGGGGCTCACCTTTCGCGAGCTGCGCGCCTATCAGGCTGGCGATGAGGTGCGCCACATCGACTGGCGGGTGACCGCCCGCCTTGGTCGCCCCTATACCCGGCTCTACAGCGAAGAGCAGGATCAGGCCCACTGGCTGCTGCTCGATTTCTCTCCGGCCATGTACTTCGGCTCTTGCCACCAGCTCAAGGCGCGCCTGGGCTGCGAGCTGGCCGCCGCCCTGCTCTGGCAAGGGGAAAAGCAGGCCAACACCCTGATCTGCCACGGTGTGGAGCCACACCTGCAACACCAGCGCGGCCCCCTGGTGCCCTTGCTGGAGGCCCTCTGCCACCACTACCGGCTGGGGTTGGCGCGCACGCCGCCCCCCCACGCCCTGGCCCATACCCTGGCCCGGCTCAGCCTGCCCCACGGCGCCAGATTGACCCTCATCACCGATCACAGCCCTCTCGACGAGGCGCTCTGCCGCCAGTTGCAACTGCTCGGCCGGCGCCACGACCTGCATTGCTGGCAAATTCGGGATCCGCTGGAGGCAGCCCTGCCCGCCCAGGGCCGCCTGGCGGTGCGCGCCGGCCAGCAGAGCGGCTGGCTCGAGGCCGGCGAAGCGGGGTTCGCCTGGCGCTATCAAGAAGCTGCCGAACAGCTGGCCCGCCAGAGCCATCAGCAACTGCTGCCGCTGGTGCAGCGCCTCTACCGGCTCGACAACGGCCAGCCGCTGCAACGCCAGTGGCAGGAGGGAGCATGCCGCCAATTCTGAACTGGCTCGCCAGCGCCGTGCCGGGCAGCAGCGTCCCCACCTCGCCGCTGGCGGCCCAGCTGCGCGACATTCACCCCGGCCCGCCGCTGCAGCTGGCCTCTGATCCCCGCCTGCTGGGCTGGTGGTGGCTGCTGATCGCCCTGCTGGTCGGCGCCATGATCATCCTCGGCGTACAGAGCCTGCTGCGTTATCACCGCTGGCGGCGACAGCTCGACTGGCAAGCCCCCGATCTGGTGCCCCAGCTGCAAGATGTATTGCGCGAGGCCGTGCTGCCCCGCTGGCCCGAGGCGGCTTCCCTGCAAGGCGAGCCCTGGCTCGTCTTTCTTGATTCTTTGGTGCTTGATTCTCTGAGGCTCGATGCTCTGGGGGGCAGCCGCTTTCGCGAGCTGGCCCCGCACTGGTCTGCCTGGCTCTACGGCGGTCAAATTCCGGATACGCAGCAGCGCCAGGCGCTGCGTCAGGCCTACCTCGCCTGGGGACGCAGCTGCATCTGCCCGCCAGCCTGGTTGCTGGACCTGCGCACTCGCTGGCGGCGGGGGCGAACCCGCACCAGCGACGCGCACGCCGGGAGAGAGCCATGATCCTCGCCTGGCCCTGGTTTGCCCTGGCGCTGGTGTTGCCGCTGCTGGTGCGCTTTGGTCTGCCGCCCCGCCCCAGCGGCGCACATAACCCAGGCGTATTGACCCATACCGGTTTCCCTCTGCTGCGCCCCCATGCCAGCCAGCCCCTGTGGCGGATGGCGCTGTGCTGGTGCGCCCTGGTGCTGGCGCTCTGCCGCCCCCAGTGGCAGGAGCCGCCTCAGGTGAGCTACCAGAGCAGCCGGGATCTCATCCTGGCGGTGGATCTTTCCGACAGCATGCGCACCCAGGACATGCTGGATGAAGGGGAGCAAAAAGACCGGCTCAGCGCGGTGCGCCAGCAGATAGACAAGCTCATCGCCGCCCGCCCCGGCGATCGCATCGCCCTCATCGTATTCGCCGATCACGCCTACCTGCTCTCGCCCCTGACCCAGGAGACCAACGCCCTGCTCGGCCTCACTCGCGAACTCGATTTCGAGCTGGTGGGGCGTACCACCGCCCTCGGCGAGGCCATCCTGCTTGCTCGCCAGCACAAGGCTCCCGATCGCTCCACCGCCCTGTTGCTGGTCACCGACGGACGCAATACCGCCGGCAGCGCCGATCCCCTGCGCGAGGCCAAGCAGGCTGCCGCCGCAGGCATTCGCCTCTATACCCTGGGAGTGGGCGCCGATCCGGATACCTTTGCCGAGGCGATGACCCCCGCGCAGGCCCCGGCCCAGAGTGACCCCAGCGCCGAGCTGGACGAAGCCCTCTTGCAGCAGCTGGCCGAGGTGGGCCATGGCCGCTACTTCCGGGCGCGCACCCAGGGGGATCTCGAGGCCATCAATCAGGCGCTGGATACCCTGGAGCCCGTCGCCACCGCGCAGACCCGCTATCGCCCCAACCAGGAGCTCTACCCCTGGCCGCTGGCGTTGGCCTGGCTGCTGCTGAGCTGGCCCGCCCGGTTGCGCTGGCCGGCGCGGCTGAGCCGCAAAGCCACTGTGCCTGACAGCCCGTCCCGAGGCGCCCCATGATGGAACTCACCCTGCTGCGCCCGCTCTGGTTGCTGGCCCTGCTGCCCTGGCTGTGGCAGGGATGGCGCCGTCGTCGCCAGGCGCCGCTGCTGGCCCCCGCCATGCAGGCCTATCTGCTGCCGGGGCAGCGGCGCCACTTTCCCTGGCTCTGGCTGGCCGGCCTGCCGCTGATCCTGGCCTTGAGCGGCCCGGCCCTGCGCCAGCAGAGCCAGAGCATTCCGAGCCCGGCCCTCGACATCTGGCTGCTGGATCTCTCCCGCTCCATGCTGGCCACCGATCTGCTGCCGGACCGGGCAACCCGGGTGCGGGTGTTGCTACAGGATCTGCTGGCTGACCGAGCGCAGCAGGAAGCGGCCCATCCCATCGCCCTCATCCTGTTTGCCGGGGATGCCTACCTCGCCATGCCGCCGACCCGGGATCACCAGGCCCTCGCCCTGCTGCTGCCCGACCTGCGCCCGGCCATCATGCCAAGGCAAGGTAGCGCGCCCGAGCGTGCGGTGGCGCTGGCGCTCAAGCAGATCCCCGCCGGCCAGCAGGCCCGCCTGCTGTTGATCACCGACGACCTGACCGCCCGTCAGGCCGAGCGGATCAAGGCGGTGTGGCCCTGCCAGGGCAACCTCTTTTGCCACGCCCAGGTACAAGCACGCCTCGACGTCTTGCTGGTCAACAGCGGCCAGGCCAGTCGCCTGCCCGCCACCATAGGCGGTGGCTTCGGTCGCGCCCTGCCGGCCCCCGACGTGGCCACCCTGCAACAGCTGGCCGGCGATCTCGGCGGTCAACTGCAGTGGCTGCAACAGGGGGCGCCACGCTTTGCCCTCCTGCCCATGAGCCAGACCACAGGTGCGCACCAGGCCATGGATCTGGGCCCCTGGCTGCTGCTGCCCCTGCTGCCACTGGCGCTGCTGGCCCGTATCGGCACCCTCTGGCTGGTGCTGGTGGGGGCGCTGCTGCTGACGCCACCCTCTCTGCAGGCCAATCCGGCGGTTGCCAACCCGCCCCCAGTCGGGGACAACCTGGCCTGGCAGGCCTTCTTGCAAAAGCGCTATCAGGAGGCCGCCCGCGCCTTTGCGGATCCCGTCTGGCAGGGCAATGCCTGGTATCGGGCAGGCGACTACGCCAAGGCGGCGGCCGCCTATGGCCGGGCCAGCACCGCCACTGCCCATTACAACCGGGGTAATGCCCTGGTGCAGCTCGGTCAGCTGGCGGCGGCCGAGCAGGCCTATCTGGCGGCGCTGACGCTGGAACCCAGCCATCAGGATGCGCGCTACAACCTGACCTTGCTGCGCGCCCAGCCGCCCGAGGCAACCCCACAGGCGCAGGATCCCAAGCCCATCGATGCCCCCGAGCAGGCCACCACCCCGGATGCGCCTCTGCCTCCGTCGCCTCCCGTCCTGCTGCTGGAGCAGCGGCTGCGCAAAGAAGATCAACGTCGGCGCCAGCAGGAGGCCGATCGCGGCCTCACCCCTGGCAATCTGAAAGGAGAGGATCCCTGGTGAACCGCCTCTTCGCCCCTGGCCATGCCCTGTGCCTGTTGCTGCTCTGGCTGATGACGGCGCAGGTTTTTGCCGCCCCGCCCCGGGCCGAGCTGCTGCCGGGGGCCGATCACCGCGACTGGTTGCTGATCATCGAAGCGGACGGCGAGCGCCAGAGCAATGAGCTTGCCATCACCCCCCTGCTGCGCCAGTTTGCGGTGGGCAAGGTGACCATGAGCCGGGTCAGCGCCCCGCAGCAGAGCCTGACCCGCTGGCAGATCCCCCTGCACCTGCTGGATACCAGCCCGCAGCAGGTGCCGGCCCTGTCACTGGGGGCGGAGCAGACTCCGTCCATCCCCTTTCCGCCGCGCAGTGAAGCCGGCAACCTGGCGCCAGCGCCCGCCATCTCCCCCATCGAGCTGCAGGCCCGGGTGCTGCAACAGGGGCCACTCTACCCCGGCCAACCGTTTGTCTATCAGCTCAGCCTCTGGCTGCCGGCCAACATGGAGGCCCCCAACCTCACCGAGCCGGCCAGCGATGCCTTCACCATTCGCCGCCTCGGCAACGATCAGTGGCAGCCACCGGCGAGCCCCAGCCTGCCCGGCCGCCTGACCCGCAGCTGGCTGCTGCAGGCCAAAGAAGCGGGGCGTCATCCACTGGAGTCCCCCCGCTTTCAGGGGCGCCTGCCGCAAGATGACGGCGGCAGTGACCCGCTCTCGGCCCGGGCCGCCACCCTGTTCGTGCAGATCGATGAGCCCCCGCTGCAACCGGTGGCGAGCCAGCTCACCCTGAGCCAGCGGCTGGATCCGTCGACCGCGGCCAGAGCGGGTGAGCCGGTCATCCGCACCCTGACCCTCACCCTGGAGGGGGGTGATGGTAGCCGCCTCAATCTGGCACGCCTGCTCGGCTCATCCAGCCTGCCCGCCGGCATCAGGGCCAGGCCGGATGGGGAGCAGCAGCAGGAGCGCTATCTCGCCAAGGGGACGCTGCGCTTCGAGCGCGAGTGGCGTCAGGCCTTGACCGTGGACGAACCAGGTGACTACCTGCTGCCCGCCATCGAGCTGGCCTGGTTCAACACCCAGCGCGGGCGCATCGAATACGCTCGGCTGCCCGCCACGCCCCTGCACATTGCCGCAGGCACGCAGTCGCAGCCGGCGCAGGATGGGCCGAATGACGAGAGCCTGCGGTGGGTGATCTGGGCTCTGCTGCTGCGGGCCTGCTGGCGCCACGGGCCGCGCTGGCACGCCTTCTATCGCCTGCAACAGGCGCTGTGTCGGGCCGATGCCGAGCAGATCCGGGCCCGCTTGCTGGCGTGGGCCCGCCTGCGCTGGTCACTGCCTCATCCCCGCCTCGATGCCTTGCCCTGTCGCCGCGATCCCGCCCTGGTGCCCCACTTTGCCGCTCTGGAGCGCGCCTGTTTTGCCGCCGCTTCCCCTGCTGAGAACCACCCGCCAACCTGGGCGGACTTTGCCAGCGCCCTATGCGGCCACGAAACTTTTGCGATAGCCTATGGCCTCAGGCAACTGGCCAGGATCGGTTGATCCTGGCCTTCATTCAAATAAGGAAGCCCAGCGATGGCTTTAGGTTTTTTCAGAAAAAAAGGTGCCACGGTCGGAAAGGATCCCACGACCTCCCCGGTCTATGGAGGCATGGCAGACAAACAAACCAAATACGAAGCCTTGGTACATGCCCTGCACGGGGACATCTACCGCTACGCCTACTGGCTGTGCCGGGATCCGCAGGTGGCGGAAGATCTGGTGCAGGAGACCTTTCTGCGCGCCTGGAAGAGCATCGACTCCCTGCTCGATGACAAGGCCGCCAAGGCCTGGCTCATCACCATACTGCGGCGGGAAAATGCACGCCGCTTCGAGCGCAAGCAGTTTGACCTCGTCGATCTCGACGAGCATCCCCAGAGCGATCAGGAGGCACTACACAGCGAGCAGGAGATGGAGAACGAGTGGCTCAGACGCCACATCGCCCGCCTGCCGGCCGAATATCAGGAACCCCTGCTGCTGCAGGTGCTGGGGGGCTTTAGCGGCGACGAGATAGCGGCGCAGCTGGGGCTCAACAAGAACACCGTCATGACTCGCCTGTTTCGGGCCCGCAACCAGATAAAAGAGGCCATGGAGTCAACGACCCAACAGAGAGGACACACCAATGGATGAGCTGGAATTTCGCCGTCGGGCCATAGCCCATCCACATGAGCAGGATCCCGCGTTTCTCGA